>CM062296.1:533793799-533920838 GCA_031216915.1 Pictodentalium vernedei | reverse complement strand
ACCCCAAACTAGCATACCAAATTTCAAAGTGATCCGGTCAAAAATGTGCACTGCAGAGTGTGTCAAAGGGAAATATTGATGCATAACTGCACGAAGTTCCTCGAAGGTCGTTGCCAGCGACAACATTTTTTGATGGAAATCGAAGAAAATCGATACCTCCCATCTAGAGGCAACCCCCAAACAGGCATGCAAAGTTTCAGAACGATTCGATCATAAATGTGCCCTGTAGGGCGTGCCAAAGGAATATTATTACCTGAATAAACTAAGTTCAAAGGTTGTTGCCAGCGGCAACTTTTTTTGACGGAAATGGAAGAAAATCGCTAGCTCCCATTTAGAGGTCACCCCAAACAAGCACACCAGGTTTCGAAGCAATCTGATGATAAATGTGCCCTGTAGGTTGTGCCAAAGGGAAATATTGGTGTCTGACTAAACTAAGTTCAAAGAACGTCGCCAGCGACATTTTTTGACGGAAATGGAAGCTCCCATCTAGAGGTCACACCAAACAAGCATACCAAGTTTCAAAGCGATGTGATCATAAATGCGACCTGTGCGGTGTGCCAAAGGAAATTGTGGACGTATGTACGCCCGCTCGTACGTACACCGACGAACGAGACGTGATGGCAACAGCTCAGATTGACTTTGTCAAGTTGAGCTAAAAATTAAAGTTAAAATAAAACATCATATAAACCTTCCATATTTGACATATTTCCAGCTCTACTAGTACCCACCAAAGTGCTAGTTATCAAAATTCCAGGAATAATTTACGGGGTCGCGCCCAGTCCTCCCCAAACCAATTGTGTGAGGTCCCGAAATTAGGGATTGATGTCTTGGGTATTGCGTAATCACTAAATCTATCCCAAGTGTAGAACTTGCTCCGGTGTTGGGGACCAACTAAAATTTTGGGTTGCGATCCCAAAGCTGACCTCCAACCAGGACCGTACGAGCTACTTCGTGGGGTCAAGGCTGGGGTGTTACACTACTCATTGAGTACTTTAGGATGGAGTCTGTGGGGACATCCTCGCAACTCTGTAAAAGCGCGATTAAAACGCGATTAGAAGACCTACAAAACAAAACCCTCAACAGACTCCAAGATAGTGAATTAATGGTAGAGCTGAACGAACACCGAACCCTTAACAGAAAAACAAAATAAGTCACAGAAAATCAAAATTATTCATCAGAATTAAATTGCGTGTTGTCAGTGAGAATTACCTCGCTACTCATTGAGAACTTTAGGATTCAGTCTGTGAGGACTGCCTCGCAACTCTGCGTGAAGGGAGTGGGCTAAGAAGAAACCCATCACTCGCCCCATCAATAGCAACAGTCACAATATACAATAGCGGAGTTCTATCTCTTTCTAATAATGATATGGGAGGAGTTGAGTCGGTGAGGATTGCCTATCTACTCATTAAGAATTCTAGGATCGAGTCTGTGAGGACTGCCTCGTAACTCTGTACGTTGGGAGTGAGCTCCAAAGAAACCCACCCTCGTCCTATCCATAGCAACAATCACACAACAGTCACAGTATACAATAGCGTATTCCTATCTCTCTCTACCCATAACTTTTCAAATTAAATACTCTCAAATTTTCTTGAAACACTCTTATGAAGAAGACGCTTGGCAAATGTAGACGAAGCGTAGAGTGAACCTATATAACCTACCTTTCTGTTAACATACACAGGAAACCACAAAACAAGGATTGAAACAAGCTTGCCTGGCTGGGAAAACTGTACATTTTAAATAAACATATGAACAAAAATATAACAACCCTTTTAAGGGCTTTTGGGTGTGTGTCTGTGAGTGTGTTTTTTGTACCTCCCATCACCCAGTCATCTGTTCCCCCTGAAGGCAGACCAAATGGCCAAGGTTCAGCTTCCACTCTTCCTTATAGGATGATGGATGACTCCCAGCTTTCAAAAACAAATATTTTGGTGGTTTTGTTCCTTTTTGTGACAGTTATGGACAATATGTTGGGGTTGCTCCCAAACCAGCGACTGTTTGGGTTTCTTTTTAAACAACCATCAAACTGCGATTTCAGTATTACCATAAATATGCCCACGTCTCTAAGCAAACTCAGAGCAGAATTCTTGTAATTATGCACAATTCCTAGTTGCCTTCCAGTTCGATGTTTCGCTGATCTTAAACCACTACCCTACTGCCAGTGCGCACACTCAAACCAAACAAGATTGTTGGCCCTCGCTTCCAACTCTCATGGATTCATAAGCAAATAAAGTTATTCAAGTTGCATGGGATTTGAATCCCACATCGTACCTGTGCGCCTTTGGCGCACTGAAACTTTTCATTCATGATGTAGATATAAGCTCTTCTGGGTGTATGTCTGAGTGTTTTTTTGTTTTTTTTCACGGGGGGGGGGGGGGGGTCGTCCCATCATCCATCAACTGCCCCCCCCCCCCCCCCCCCCTTGAAGGCAGACCAGATGGCCAGGGCTAGGCATCCACTCTCCCTTATAGGCTGATGGATGACTCCCAGCTTTCAAAGACACATATTTGTGGATTTTTTTCCTTTTTATATCTGTTATGGATAATATGCTGGGGGCTGCTCCCAAACCATTGACTGTTTGGGATTCTTTTTCTTTTTCTAAAACAACCATAAACCTGCAGTCTCAGTATTACCATAAATATACCCACGTTTCTAAATAAAACACAGACCAGAATTCTTATATGCACAATTCCTAGTCACCTTCCGGTTCGAGGTTCTCGAGGGTCTGACCCCAGTATTTATTTATTTATTGGTGTTTAAGGTCACATACTTATGCACAATGGCTAATCGTGACCGTGACAGTTTTACGGGTGGAGGAAGCCGGAGTACCCGGAGAGAACCACCGAGCAACGACGAGCAGCTGTCAACTCTCCAACATCGTAACTCTGAACCGCAGCACAGACAGGGTTAGATTGGTTGAAGACATGCGCACCATCGACGTGCAGTACGCCTCAGTACACAGCGTCATCGTGCCCCCATGTAGGCAATCGGGGTGAAGTATCTTGCCCAAGGACACTACGCGGTTGTCGCAGGTGGGATTCGAACGTCTGACCCCAGTATCCCACTGCCAATGCGCACATTCAAACCAAATAAGATTATTGGTCCTCGGTTCCCACTCTCGTGGATTCATCAGCAAATAAAATTATTCGGGTCGCAAGGGATTTAAAATCCCACATCGTTCCTGTGCGCCTTCGGCGTTCTGAAACTTTCATTCATCATCCAGATCACTAAGAGTAAAAATAGCTGGTAATAATGATGTAAGCTACCCTGCAAAAGAGCGAACCAGCAATATAGACCATATCCTCAAACTTGGCCCAATAAGGCCCAAGTTAAACTTCTGCAGTCTACAAGACTGCGTCAGCTTGGAGACAACAAATGATAAAATTCAACAACCAAGGAAAGCCCAGTATTAACATTAGAATATCTGTTCCGAATTTACTTAAACTTATGAAATTCCGTAAGTTTAACTAAGTTCGGAACAGATATTCTAATGTTAATACTGGGTTTTCCTTGGTTGTTGAATTTTACCATCTTAATGAAAGATATTCCTGTTTCACCTCAAATTTCCGTTAATACAAATTGTATTAATTCTTAATACATAACATGGCGGTACCAGCTGACCGACCGAGACCAAAATAGGACAGTCTCATCTAGAGATTATAGGGAGCGCGGTGGCTCAGTAGGTAGAGGTGCAGGCTGCAAGCCGAGAGGTCCTCGGTTCGAATCCCACCTGCGGCAACCGCGTTGTGTCCTTGGGCAAGACACTTCATCCCCCATTGCCCGTGTGGGGGCACGATGACGCCGTGTACTAAGGCGTACTGCACGTCGATGGTACGCAGGTCTTCAACCAATCTAACCCTGCCTGTTCCGCAGTGCGGAGTTACGATGTTGGGGAGCTGGCAGCTGCTCGTCGTTGCTCGATGGTTCTCTCCGGGTACTCCGGCTTCCTCCACCCGTCAAACTGTCACGGTCATGATTAGCCATTGTGCATAAATTTGTGACCTTAAACATCAATAAATAAATCTAGAGATTATACCGAGTCATCCTACCAATTTACAATGAAATACTTTTATAGATGCATACCAATTTACAATGAAATACTTTTATAGATGCAACTTGTATACTGTGCGAAGGAAAACTAGGTAACGTGCCCCTGTGGCAGTCACTGTCAACTGCACCCGACCAAAATAGGACTCTCTCATCTTCGCTTAGTCATCCTACGAAGTCACGATGAAATCCCTTCATAAATACGACCTGTAGACTGTGCTAAAGGTTTTCGGGTCCGCATAGCCATCACAGTTGAGCAATCACGACCAAAATGGGACGTTCTCATCCAGACATGACCTCGACCTACATGTGAAATTTTCTGATGATCGGACAGAACTTGTCTGTGGTGTAGTCTGTGCTAAAGAAAATGTGAACAGACTCACAGATTTCCATACGTGTGATAGCAATATCCAGTCTGGATTTGGCAAGTTCAGCTTATAATACTGATTATGAAAAAATTAAAGTTTATAGTAAATTTCCTTTCTTATAATACCTACCACTGTTGTTTACAACAGACTTGCACTACAGTGGAAGTTCCAAACTCGGACGTATACTCTCTATTTTGATTTTTTCCAAACGATTTGGGAAAGAAAAGTGGTGCAAAAGAACCATAAAATGAAAGTGTCAATGACACTGTAGCTCAACTTGTCAAGACATGTACATGTATAGTATGTGACACAGCAATGACAAACATCTAGGTAATGACCTGATAACAAAGGTACATATAAAGTATTGTAACGGTCTGTACATAAATACTGACCGTAGCCTGTAACAAATGTATAGGTAAAGTATTGTAAAGGTGGGTGACAGTCAGATGCTAAACTAGAAAAGAAATCTTCGAGTCCCAGAGTGGGTCTGACTGAACCCCAAAATATTTGTTCTCATAGCACAGTGATAACAAAGGTACCCCAAAACACACTCATTCCTGCCCCAAGGTGAAAACAAAGGTACCCAAGAAGTTTCGTGAAGATCAGTTAAAAAATACGAGTTGTATAGAAGTTGTGACAATGAAAGTGTCAATGACACTGTACCTTAACTTGTGTGTTGTGTTTGATGAAAAGGATAATGTTCAATGTTTATGAAAGGATTATGAAATAAGACAAGAATTGTGATAATTGGGAATATGTTCATTTCTGTTCCCTGTATGCTATGTTTATGATAAAAATAATATGAGGTGTACACTGTACTAAAGAGCTGAGGGGTGGGTTAATATGACCTCACAGTTAATGTATGTGGCCCTCACAGTTAACGTATATCAACAAAAGTTACCAAGTTACAGTGAAATTATTCCAAAACGAGTCATCCTATCAAGTTACATTAAAATCCCTTCATAAATATGACCTGTAGACTGTGCTACAGGTTTTTGGGCTTCGGGCCCCTGTACCCGTCAGTTTCCCCAATTGCGTCCAAAGGGGACGTTCTCATCTAGACATTATATGAAGTTAACCTACCAAGTTACAATGAAATCCCTTCATAAATATGACCTGTAGACTGTGCTAAAGGTTTTTCGGGCTTTGGGCTCAGGCAGCCATCATGGCTGAATGATCGCAACCATACGGGACAATCTCATCTGGGCATCATCTGGAGTGGTCCTAGGAAGTTACAATGAAATATCTTCATAAATATGACCTGTAGATTGTGCTCAAGGTTTTCGGGCTTCGGGCACTTGTAGCCATCACAACTGACCAATCACGATCAAAAGGGGATGTCATCATCTAGGCATTATATGGAGTCATCCTAACAGGTTACAATGAAATCCTTCCATAAATTTTACCTTTTGCCTATGCTAAAGGTTTTTAGGCTCGGGCACCCATCAAGGCTGCATGATCGCGATCAAAATGCGACGTTCTCATCTAGACATTATTTGGAGTCATCCTACCAAGATACAATGAAATTTCTTCATAAATATGACTTCTAGACTGCGCTAAAGGTTTTCGGGCTTCGGGCATCTGTAGCCGTCACAGTTGCCCAATCACGTCCAAAAGGGGACTTTCTCATCTAGACATTGTATGAAGTCAACTCACCAAGTTACAATGAAATTCCTCAATAAATATGACCTGTAGACTGTGCTAAAGGTTTTCGGGTTTTGGGCTCGGGCAGTCGTCACGGTTGGCAGATCATGCCCAAATGGGGAAATTCTCATCTAGACATCATAAGGAGTCATCCTACCAAGTTACAATGAAATCCCTCCATATTAAACATGACCTGCAGACTGTCCTAAAAGTTTTTGGGTTTCGGGCTTGGGCAGCCATCACGGTTGATAGATCATGCCCAAAAGGGGACGTTCTCATCTAGGCATTATACAGATGCATCCTACCAAGTTACAATGAAATCCCTTCATAAATACGACATGTAGACTGTGCTAATGGTTTTCGGGTTTTGGGCTCGGGCAACTAACCGGTTGCCCGATCGCGACCAAAAGGGGACGTTCTCATCTAGACATGACACCAAAGCTGCATATGAAATTTCGTGACGATCAGACAAAAACTACGGGGTGTAGCCCGTGCTAAAGGAAAATGTGAACAGACGTCACAGACTCATAGACTAACAGACTTCCGCACGCGTGATGGCAATAGCTTATCTTGACTATGTCAAGTTGAGCTAAAAAACTGATTGGACCTAATTTCGGTACAAAATGGCCATCTTGAATTTTGGACCGCACTCAGAAACACTCGTTCTCGTCCCAAGGTGATAACAAAGGTACCCAAGAAGTTTCGTGAAGCTCGGTTGATAAATACAGCCTCTAGCCCGAGCCGTATTGACATGTGCACTTACAGTGTATAAGTAGCACTAAATAAATCAAAATTCATCTAATTTGCATAATTTCTACACGAGAGAAAAACCCGTACTGTATGTGATGTATTCCATTTTACTAAACATTCATACAAAAATTTATTCAAATCAGAACTTTCATACAGAAGTTCTGTACAAAAGACCGATTGCACTAATTTTGGTACAAAATGGCTGCTGGTGGCCTTCTTGAATTTCGGACCACACCCCAAAACACCCGTTCTCATCCCACGGTGATAACAAAGGTACACAAGAAGTTTCGTAAAGATCGGTTGATAAATACAGCCTCTAGCCAGAGTCGCATTGACATGTGTACTTACTGTGTGTAAGTAGCATCTAATTTGCATAATTTCTGCACGAGAAAAAACACGTACATTATATGTGATGTATCCCATGGTACTAAACATTCACACACAAAAAATTTTCAAATCACCGCTTTCATATGGAAGTTCTGCGCAAAAATTTGATTTCACCTAAGTCTGTACAAAATGGCCGCCAGCGGCCAACTTGAATTTCGGATCGGACCCCAAAACACTCGTTCTCGTCCCACGGTCATAACAAAGGTATCCAAGAAGTTTCGTAAAGATCGGTTCATAAATATGGCCTCTAGCCCGAGCCGTATTGAATTGTTGACGGACAGACGGATGACTGGCCATGGCATAAGCTCAAATTTGGCTTCGCCAAAGTTGAGCTAAACATAAGCCCAAACTGGGTCGAGTGGGGGATACTCTTCTCTGTAGTAATCCACGGATTCTGGTACCAATGCACAGATGTATAGCGAACGTGTCATTCTGCTTGAATACGCCAACATTGAAGTTATGTGATCAGCGGGGAGGAAGGATTCTTACCCGAATAAGAAGACGGGAGGGCCTCCAGGTAAACAGTTGCGGTAGGTATAATAAGAAAGGAAATTTACTATAAAATTTAATAATGATAAAGGTACAGAGAAGCCACTAGGCTCCACTACGTCATCGGAGAGCATAGAGTTCTCCTATGTCACTGACGACCCGGAAACCTTGTCCAGTTCCGTTGAACCTGACGCTTCGGACACAGGCATTTCACCTTCACGTGCCTCCAGGCTCTTTCCACCCCCCCCCTTCCCTAAGTACACAAACCATGACCCACCAATGTGTTAGTACCTACTATCCTGGCAAAACATCAATCGTTACTACTGCCTTCACCGAGTTTGCCCATAAATGCACTGGAGAAGGCATGTTACAACCGATAATGTTACAACGCCGCATAATGTTACACCAACGCATAATGTTACAAAAAATGTAGTAAACAACCGATAATGTTGTAAACTCCGCATAATGTTATAACTTTTTTCAACCCGTTATGTTATAAAAATCGACGCATAATGTTATAACTTTTTTCAACCCGTTATGTTACAACAAATTTACCGATAATGTTATGACTTCTGTATACTAATTCCAGTTACAGCTATTGTAGATGGACTTTACCACTTACCATTTATTGCCGTATAAAGGTATGTAATATTTATACTAAAGGTTTCTGCTCTGGTTAAGGCGAGGAGATACCCCCCCCCCCCCCCCCCAACTCCCGGGGATTTATCATAGAATGACCTAGCCGCGTTACCTAGACACGGACTGTGCTAGTAACAAAATCGTGTGACGTCATTACCATGATCATCCCGTGCCCAGCATGGTGAAGGTGGTGGGGAGGGGTGCTATTTTATCCGGTTGGTACGTTTACCAACATGCGTAGTCTCCGCTTCCAGAAATGTAGTGTACCATAGTCCCCTGACGCCTTTGGGGATGGGCAAATGCCTCTGTTTCTGCTTGTTTTGGGCATCTAAGACCCATTTGTCGCATATTTCTTAGTCATAAGAATATCTTATTGTTCATTAATTTGACATTTTAACAACTAACAGTGAACAAAAATGAGGTGGAGTTAAAAGAGGTCAAATAGTTGGATGGAACGAGGTACATATGGTGGATGTGGCTGGTTGGTATTGTCGCACGGAACAAGAATAAGATGCGAGACTGGGTAGGAAGAGGAATGGGGTTTAGGAGGACTGGACGGGGTGGGCAGGGATTAGGCTGACAAAGAGAGGAGGTCATGAATTAGTACAGCAGGGTGATTGTGCAAAGAAGGTTATCTGAGAATGTTATAAGAGAGTAGTGCTAGACGGTATGATAATATAGATGGTGGAGATGTTGGAAGAATTAGAAGTGATGAATTTGGAATTACAGGTTCTGGAAAAGGCGGAATCACTAGAACAGGCAGTATAGGCAGTATAGGGAGAAGGAAGGAGGCTGTGGAGGAGGAGTTGTGTTGATGTTGTGGCGGTGATGGTGATGGTGATGGTGTTGAGTAGTTATGTACGTTGAAAATGAGCCATTTTGTAGGACCCCTGGGCAGGACGTCATGTCACGTGACTGGGCGGTCATGTTGGGTTGTCATGATAGTGCACGTGGGTGGCCATGTTCTGACGTCATTGTCATGATAATAGGTGGTAGGAGTGCGTATGCGCAGCGCGTGTTGTTATGGGGATACGTGCTCCGTCTCACCCTTAACAACCCGACAATAGATATCGAATTAATCCAAACAACCCGACAATCTTCAGAAAACTGACCCAAACACTCCCGAAAACACTCCCAAATAAAGGTAGGATAGTATCCTTAATGAGGGTATGAGACGTATGAGGAGATACTCATTGCACTCACAGATCATAAATATCATTTTGTTACCAAATGTTCAACATCTGGTAGTAAAATAATATTTATAAACACTACTCCGACAAGTATTCAAAATTAAACGTGAATTATTCATATCTAACCTAGCGACAGTTCATAAACATCACTTTGTTACCAAATGTTTTTCAACATCTGGTAGTAAAATAATATTTATAAATGTTATTTAAAATTATTGGTATCTAACGTAGCGACAGTTCATAAATACATCATTATGTTATCAAATGTATTACATGTTACTATACTTTTTCAGAACATTTTTGTTGACAAGATATCATATGTTTGTATACTTCTCAAAGGAAGTGTTCAAAATAAAAGCCAATATTGTGAAAATACTGGTCCTTTTTCTTGTTATGGTCACCACAATTTCTAGAGGACGGTGCTGGCCAAATTGCATAAAGGACGGTTCGGCCACTGCACTGCAAAGGACAGTTCTGGCGTTATGGGGGACGGTTCGGGTTACAAGTAGAAGCTGGTTTGGGTCAAAATGCAGAGTATGGTTCGGATCGAGGACGGTTTAGGTGTTTCCTGATTTAATAGTGTTCACTCTCCAAGTTGTCAGTCAGTGTTCAATTTGGCACTGGACGCAACTGATTGTCAGACACAGGAGAAGATGCACCAGCCATGCTGAAAAAGACTGAGATTTTCTACATCGTTTGTCAGCAAATGTAGTAATATTCATTATTCTACACCGATTATCAGCAAAGGTAATAATATTCATTATGATAAATTTAACCCTGTGTGGTGTAATAGTGTTGTCTCCGTGTCGTTTGAGAGTGTTGTTCAATTAGCCAATGGTAACAATTGTTTAACACGAGTACTTCAGCATAATTTAAAAATATCACAGAAAAAATGACTTCGAACTACTCATGAACAGTATGCAGTACTTCAGGGTGAAAGAACTTGACAAACTGCAGAAAGACAGACAGAAAGACAGACAACCATGTTAAAAAATTCAGTCGCTATGCCGATAGTCAGCAAAGGTAATAATATTGATTATGATAAATTTAGGGGGCGCGGTGGCTCAGTAGGTAGAGGTGCAGGCTGCAATCCCACCTGCGGCAACCGCGTTGTGTCCTTGAGCAAGACACTCCACCCCCATTCCCCATGTGGAGGCACGATGACGCTGTGCACTAAGACGTACTGCACGTCGATTGTAGTGATCCTAATGTAACCCTGCTTGTGTGGAGTTAGTATGTTGGGGAGCTGACAGTTGCTCGGTGGTTCTCTCCAAGTACTCCGGCATCCTCCGTCCGTAAAACTGTCATGGTCATGATTAGCCATTGTGCAGAAATGTGTGACCTTAAAACACCAATAAATAAATAAATTAATGATAAATTTAACTCTTAAGCCTCTGAGTTAAATCTTGAATTTCTCAAAATATGAAGTCATGGCTATTTTAAAGCAATGATTGGAAATTCATTGAAATATGGCGTAAAGAAATAATGTAAAGTATGTTAAAAAAACAAGAGCTATGCCTGGCATTGCATAATATGCCAGGTAGGCTTTTTCGAATAGAACATAACCAGTGTTTTCATCCAACAAATAACTGCTATTTGTATAAATTGATCTAATGATAACAATCTCAGATTTAGTCTGGTACCACTAAAGAGAAGCATGCAGAACAGAAAAAATATTAGAAGCTTCAACCGCAACTATAGTGCATATATATTATACATACAATATTATCTTGGATATACTAACCATTTATCAACGTTGATGTGCGGAACCATCAAGTCCTCCATTTCGTTGTGCAGTCCTCCACAGCCCAAAACAATGTTATCATCCTTAAACCGAAAAACGTTTACAGACAAACGGACAGATGGATAAACAGACATTGTTTTACTCGAGAAATGCCCCAAAAATGTTGAAAATGCTCCAAGTCGGAAGAGGTCCATACCTCATGCAAAATTTGTACTGAAGCCCAATTCAAACCTGACCTGTAGTTTGGTATAATTGAGTCACATGTCAAATTTGGTTGAGGTCAAATAGGCGGAACTAAAGTTATCGTCCAGGAACCAAAATGTTGACAGAAATAAGCAATTTCTAAGTCGAAAATTTAAATTTTATAGTAAATTTCCTTTCTTATTATACCTTCCACAATTCTATACAACTGCCTTGCATTACAGTGTAAGTCCCTAACTCGGAAGTATACTCTATTTTGACCTTTCCCGAGCGATTTGGGAAAGAAAAGAGACGTAAAAGAACCAAGAAAAAATAAGCCAAAACTGGGTGTGCTACCAGTGCACACCCAGTAGGGGACGCTCTTCTAGAACAGATCCACGGCTTCCGGTACTATTGTCCTTTCCATAACCCCCCGATGGTAAATAAACTCTGGAATAATACAAAATCAAGAAAATATCTTTTAGTTTTCAGCTCCCGATTACGTGTAATATATTTAACTTCGCCGTCGTTACGTTTCTGTGATTTTAGCTCGCTCGAAAATTATATGAACGAATTTTTTAATTCTCTATGGGAATTTGTGTGTATTTTCGGAAGAGCGTCCATTTTGCAACAATGCACAAGTGACGTAACTGGGACCGTCCATTTGAGAACAGGTAAATTTGAATTTCCACGGCTTGCCTTTGCAGAAGGCGTGTTTTGACGACGTTGGAATATCAGTTCGTCGTGATGATGGTTCAAAATAAAACTCAAGTCTTGTTCAAAACGCGTTAGTGAATTAGTGAATAAATAAAATATACATGCATTGTAGTCGTGACGTAAATTATTTTATTAATAAGTGCCGTACCAGTTTTCCAAATTTGTCATGTCTTGCCGACAACTGCCCTCAGTATGTTGCTACAGACCTCCATTTAGGCTTTGATTGTTTGTGACAGTGACACGGGTACAGGCGAAAACAGCACCGTGTGAAATCCGGGGTCCGTTACTTTCGGTTTGGCACAGGAGTCCTGATTTCTTGGGTTTGGACTGCCCCCATCCAAATGTGGCCTAAAAGACCTTGTTTTAATTTTTTACCTTGGCACGTCCTTTGAATTCGCCCCCCCCCCCCCCTCACACACACACCAACATACACAAGATTCTGATTTCTGCGTCAAATAATAAAGAAGGAGGTGTATCGTGAATCCAGGTTGGATAGATTCCAGGGCCGAGGAAAGGGTGGGGTTGGGGAGGGATGTTATTGCTTTTAATGTTTAGAAGTCACTGCTAAACAACAAGAAAAACCATGAGATAGCTGGGAGGGAAGATGTATCCTCTCATTTTTAACTGCTCAATTTTCCACAAATTTATTAGAGAACCATAGGCTAAATACTCGGTTTCAAAACGAAACACAGAAAAAGGCAGCATTTAAATGAATTAATTTCGCCATCGGAACTGGTGCCGTTCTCGCCACAATCAATTGGTGCCGTTTTCGCTCACTCGGTGCCGTTTACTTCAGGTGCCGTTTTCACACGGTGCCGTTTTCGCTATAACCCAACACAAGTCCAAGTAGGCCTAACCAATTTTCTTTTAAGAAAGTGTATAACTAATATCATGAGAGAATTGGCATCTTCGAATACAACCCTTACGAATACGTACAATCACTAGAAAGCTTATTGGAAAATTGTAGGGGAAGGGGGGGGGGGGGTCTCGTACGTCACTTCGTGATCACGCTGCCCCCCCCCCCCCCCCCCCGCCATTTCTCAGCAAGCACCTGATAAATCTTCTGAGGGAGAAATCACTAGGCAAAGTTGATCAGAGAATTTATATAATTTTAATCATATTTCGACTCCAATGATTATACCCAGCACAGGCGTATATAGACCAACGGGCCAACTTTTTTTCCATGGCTGCGGGGGGGGGGGGCGGGGGGGGGGGGGGCTGGAAGATTTTGCCCGAAAAGTAACCACGTGTGTAGCCCTGGTGTGTGGTGTGGATGTTCGTGAGCGTGTCTTCTCCTACTGTTGGGATTAGGGGAACCCTCCCCGGGAACATTTTTAAAAATCTGATCCGCTTGAGGGTTTCTAGAGAACCCAGACTACCTTTCGAACCTTGTAATTGGAAGAAAAGACGATCGCTTTTGTAGAGGTGCCTGACTGAATGTGTTCGAGCGGTCTCGTCTGGTATCAGTCAACCGCAATAAAACATTATATGCTTCTCGGGATTCAGCTGGAGTAAATACGTGTAATGTAAGGCATTGGTGCCCATAGCATTAGAGGATCGAACCCTACAGATGGATGAGGCTTTAACACTATTCACCTGGGTCGATATATAACAGTTTGGCTGGCCGCTGATTTGCCGTGGTTCTCAGTTGAGAAGGTTTTGGTTACTCATGTGCTTCCAACTGCCTCCCGATTCCACGCATCTTTCCTCCCAATACTGAGACGAACTGCTTGAAGACACTCTGTACCCCCATTCTTCACAATCCCTCCAATAAGCATACTAACCATCGCATTTGTGTCAACCACTAACCACGTCCTTTATTCTCCCATCCCACGTCCTCATAATACTACTCCCAGTAAATTTTGATCTAGAAGATTGAGATTTTGGACTTCCTAATAAAACGTATTCCAAGGTCACCACTACGCCCAAGTTACACATTTGGCTCTCCTTTTCCACCGTCTTTCCCAATTCCCCCTAATCTCCAGTGATCGCGACCTCAGCTTGAACAACAGTGACCACCCCTCCCCTTACAATGGTGCCATTGTCAAGGTACTCTTCAAAACCTGTCTTCTCTTTGTCACGCAGGCCACACAAAGACCTCTTTCTTTTGACCTACTCTCGCCAATTTTGGTTACAATCCCCATGACTCTTTCTCTAACGGTTTTTTTTTAACCTTTGGTTGTCTCTATTTCTGAGTTCGATACATCGTTTGGATAAATCCCTACAAACTTCTACCATTACTGCAGTTAATTATAACGAAATTTTTAAAAACCCTAAGCTATGAACTATTATCTCGACTGTCTAATATTTCTACATACCTGTGTTATTTCCACTGGGTCCAGTGGCGGCTCAAAGGTGTCTCCCCTCTGGATATACTTTAGCAAGGGGCGTCATATATGCCCAAGACCTAAGGTGGGATGCTAATAGAATTATAGATGGCGGCGGGGAGTATCCCCGGGAAAATTGGAAAAAAAGATTTCAATCCCCGAGGGCTTTTTGGCCACTAAATAAACTATGTTCCCATTCAGCCTGCAACATTTTTCAGTGGGTAGGTAGATAGTGTGACATTTTATATAATAAAATCAATCAGTAACTGGAGCTTTCGGCCACTTGGCCTTATTTGCCACATTGTGGAGACCTTGTGAGGGGGACCCAAGAAGTGATGGCACAGTAATGTGACCCAATTTAACTCATGTTAGATTGTCATGGTAGCCCGCGGAAGCGGCCGTCTTGTGACGTCATCTCCATAGTGACACGTGGTCTTAGTGCGCATGCGCAGTGCGTGTTGTTAGGGTGATAGTACTTCTGTCGGACATTTTTGTCTGATGGAGGCCGCCATCTTGGTTTCTAAGGTAGCACGTGGTTGCTATGAGCCTGAATGGCCTACACCAAGACGGGGGTATGTGCGGAGGGTTTGTTCGTTTGAATAGGAGTAAATCTGATTACCCAGAAAGACCCATCAATCCATCTAAACCACCCAAAACGACTATTTGATATGGATTCCTCATGAATCCTTCTTTTTTCAATAACAGGTACGTTCCTTTGTATAAGAGTAGTTGTAATTTGTAGAATTACCACAAACAAGCCGACAATCCCTCCAAATCACCAAAATGCGCCCAAAACAACCGTAACGGACTTGTACTCCCCATCTAGGGTTTTTAGTAGTAGCACGTAGTGCTATAGGATCGAGAGTATGTTCTATTACACTAAAGTACTGGTCCAGATTTTCCAAGAACCCTATTTTTGTGCCTATTACAGATACTATAACACTAGCAGTATGTCTAGCCCAAACTAACTCTAGTTCGTTCCCTCGTCCAAGTCTTATAATCACCAGTGCTTGGTTTCCCATAACATGTATGCAGAGTTATCTTCAGTGTGTATAACGAAAGCCTATATGATTCTTATAGCCACGAATCCATCGAAGATTTACTAGTAAAATAGGACCCAGTCACCAATGCTTGGGGTGAAAGTCCTCTAAAATGGGCAACATGTTCATCAACGATTGACTAAACTTGACTTCATCTCCATGTTGTGTCACGATTAGCCATGGTGCATAAATATGTGACGTTAACCACCAACAAACAAACAACAAACATCCATCGAAGAGTTACTGAAAAGTCATTGCTCAAGCGACTCGAATCCCATCGAGCAAATGAGCTATAGAACAATTGCTCGTTCGAGTGACTCGTTTAGGTATTTGAGGAAAGCCAGTATACAAAATGCCCGACGGTAAAGCGTATCACCCTAACAACACGTGTTGCGCATGCGCACTAAGACCACGTATCACTATGAAATGACGCCACAAGATAACCGCTCACGCGGACTAGCACATCAACCAAACTTGGCGTAACTGGGTCACGTGACTAACTTGGCGTAACTGGGTCACGTGAATATGACGTCCTTCCTAGGTTTCCCAATAAGCCCCCCCCCCCCCCCCCCACCCACCCCCCCCCCCCCCCCCATGCATGTGGCACGATCTCTACATCTAGTACTGATGATGTTACATAAATGCACAGTACATCATAAAGGTAGACTTTCAGAAATACAGTTAACATTAGCGTCCTGCGTGATGAAGATTTTATTTTTTATAATTGTTGATAAAGACGATGTGACCGAACACCCAAGATATCAATCACTTCTATTACACGTGGAACGACAGTCCCCCACCTTCCCAACACTTAATTATAAATTTGATAATTTTTTCCCACGGGGCGCCTGAAGCTTAAGCGCGCACACTGATAATATGGTAAATTTTCTGGATACGATCCCATCAGACATGCATTCACTGTCATAGCATGAAACATCAGTGATGCAACAAATCCCGAAACCCAAACTAAATGCCAAATGACACTTCACTATTAATTCTATTATCATATGATACTTGTTAAACATATATTGGCCTATACAACAGAACCAACTGTCGCAACTGTGAGTAGAGTTTTACGTTGTAATACCATCACGCTGATTGTATCATCAAAATTATTGTGATGTGTATCGTAAAAATTACGACAGATTTGATGGCCGGCGAAAAGACTGGACATGATCAGTCATTGATGATTGACTTTTTGTGTGATATCTTCCTTGCCTTTAGCGCTGCAAAATCTTCAGTCTACAGTGTCCACGTCAAGTCATTTAATTCCCGGTGACTCAATAGCTGTCATCGCGCGGCCGCCTAATCTGTCGCGGCACACAGTGGATCTGTCATCGGTTTTTATAAGAATGAGGAACCTCTATTGTTAAATATAGATACTCTCAACAGGTATCAGGGAACTAAAAATTTGAATTAGAGTTACCCACCTTGAATTAGAGTTACCCGCCTTGAAAGGTTGCACTCCGAAATGATGCAATTGTTACGGAATTTAGTAAAAAGTCTATCGATCTGCGATCGTAAATTCTGACTCCAAGCGTTGTGATTACTGAGAGAACTACGGAGCCCCACCAACCGCGAAGTCCCATCAGCCCGTGTCGTTCTGCGATTCCTTACCAGAAGATACCAGACACAGGCTCCAGATTCTGGGTTCAGGTTGGTTACCTCACGAGCTAGTCGTGTTCAGCACAACGAAGACCAGTTTACCAGTTATCTACGATTTTTATTAACAAATAAAACTCAACTGCCAATCGTTTTCTCTGGTATAAAGTAAAATTCACAATGTTCAGTCAAAGTTCATACCTGAAAGCAACAGTGGCGGCATCCATCTTACTTCTTGTAGGTAGGTACTTGCTCGTCGGGAGCCCAGAGACAACCTTCCAAACATCCAGGAATCAGTGCTTATATCCACTAGATTTTTGATGCCAAACCTGATCACGCGACTACCAGTCAGCGGAATAGTTAGGGAAAGTTCCCGTGACGTGGCAGTCACCATTGTTAGACGCTTGTACTGCCATGCAGACTGTCGGCAATCTGCATGCAATCTATCGAGTGGTTGTTCCACAAACACATTCCGCCGGGGTTCTGTTGACCGGGGGAATTGTGTGATAGAATTTACAGTTTTGCAACTTTAGCATTATGTGATGCCCGTTTGTTCTGGGAGTGTGATTTATGGGTTGATGACAGCTATGACAGTTCAAATAGTACCAATTCGGAGATTTCCACCCGTGATGTTTATCAACTAAAACTCGACTACCGGCGTTATCTGTGATCAGCGCTTCCACTGAGTGTAGGTCAGTCGGTCGAGTGTTAGTCGGAGTATTACTTATTAGTTTATCCAATTCTACGAATATCGGCTCTGAGGAAAATTAACAGCAATAATATGAGTCCCATTCAAACTAATAGAAAACTGTCCTGTTATTTCTATAATTTCCATGGAAGAACTATAGCTCTTCTTTCGAGCTTGCTTAACTTCTGTGGGCCAACTTCGCAACACAATCGCTAAAAATAAACAGCCTTTGGAAAATATATTGTTTCAATAAAGGTTTGAAACATTCTATTGACATCTTGCACTATTGTTTAATATGCCTGATAAAAAGAGGGTGATTTGATGACTCTAAGACCTAAAAAATACAATTTACTTTTTGTGTGTTTTTGTAGGGAATTGCCTGAAAAATGCACGTGACCTGTGCTTCCTTTCGTGTCAGTTTTTCTCTCTTATTTGTTGCATGACCCTTGTTCTCGGGTGAGAAAAACTTGTCTGAAGGGCTATACTTAACAAAGATATTTGAATGGCAAAATTGAAGTGGTGTGATCATATTTTTTCGCCTGAACGTTACTATTGTCGCATGTGGGAAAATATTTTGTTACGTGATACCTGTAACTTTGTTTCACTCTCGAATTCAAATTCAAAACCTGAGCATATTGGTCTGCGTCACGCAGCGCGTTCCGTGTGGCTTGTAAGTGAAGCTAAGCGCACATGTATGTTTGCAGTTGCGGCAATAGATCTGGGGTCCGATGTGTTATTTTTACCGGAAGCGTTTGTCAGAGAGAAAACTGATTTAGGAACTCATTGACATCGGCACATGTGTGCGGTTGCGTACGAAACTGAATTTGCTGCCGCGAATCCAATCGGCATCGGACAGAAAATGTCGGTGTTCGGCGTCCGAACGATGAGGCTCGTAGGCCCATATAAAAACAGTCCGCCTTCTTTTTTGTGGCATACTTCCTTTTCTTCTCTCACTTGTTTTACCGTTTCACCTATTTTTTTATTTTTTTTTTTTTTTTGGGGGGGGGGGCGCCTCTGGTCGCCCCCTGAACCCACTCAAACAGACCACTCCCATTGGATGGAGCAAAATATTCTCCGCCTCGCGAGTTCCAACTTTCGGTTTCTGTATTTTCCACTTATGACGACTTATCCACTGTGAGTTGATGGTACACTAGTAAAATAGATTAGAATATTTTCCTCCTCATCTGCTCGTTTCAGGCATAGTGGATGAAATTTGGCGCAGATTGAACAAATTTGAGAAAGACTGGTGCTCAATTTGAAATAACTTTTAAAACTCAACTTAGACTAGAGAAGGAGGTGGGGTTGAAAATAAAAAATATAGATACTAGGCTGAAAAAACCCAGTTGTTTTAGACAACCCCTACCTCCGATCCAAACTTTGCCCCTCTTGAATTTACTTCCCACCTCCTGCACAGGATGTAATTTTGTCTCTTTGCGTTGCATTCCAAGAGGTATTTCACGATTTCTACCATAGTATGTGAAGGTTCCAGCTGTTAGTCAAATAGTGATTCGAAATTCGAAATTTCTAGACGTTGATTTTATTTTTTTTTGGGGGGGGGGGGGGTGGGGGGTGGAGCCCCACTCCTCCGACAACGAACGTGCACATCATCGAGAAACGTGACGTTTTTACGACATACATGTAACAATGATTATAGCTGAATTCCCTGTGATCAAGAGGGGTGGCAACCGCATCCCCCCCCCCCCCCCCCCCCCCCCCCATCGTCTCATGCGCGCATGGTTCTTGGAACAAATTCAAATGACCTCCCGTTCATTAATGATATGTGTTAGTTCTGGTGTAGCCGTTTAAATTTCTCCCAACATTTCACGCCCACCCGATAGGATAAAATCTCGTGTGTTTCCCCTCTCTAAATATAAAAAAAAAACATTTGCTTTTAAAAAGCTTATTTCTGGCTCCCAAGATTGGTGGAAGATGAAAAGATACACGCAGGCCATGACGGAATATCTCACCCCCTGCCTCCGCCCTGTGACTTTGCATTCGATTTATATATTCTTTATTTCTTCATATTTGAAGATTTTGTTTGTAAAGTTAAAACTCTGAGCTATAACTGAGACGTTGTAACTTTTCCTCTTAGTAATGTGGAAGAGAGATAATCCACGCACACTGAAAACTACTTACGGTAAGTTTTACAAGCCTAAAATTAACCTACCCTCGCGAAGTATGTTACAATTTTTTTTCTAACGATTATTTGAATGGTATTAAAGGCCGACGACCCAAAACATATGTAAAAAACGAACGCGAATTACTTTGGCGAAGTCCAAGTTCAATGTTATTGAACTGGTTCGGACGGGTGGGGGAGGGGAGGGGGTCGAAACATGACACGTCCTGAATAGCCATGTTAATCTTTTAAAATTTAGTTCAAGTTATATGCTCTGCCCAGACTTCAAAGAGTATGGGCTATAAATTCACTGGCAGAGAAAAATTGGAACGTGTGTCTACATGTCACTTGGAGAGGTGCAGTGCATTTTTTGTGAGCATCGTGTACACAGTCAGTGATGCCAGATCGAGGATCTGCCGCCAGCTATCTCAACCCCATACTGTCTTGAATCTGTTTCCTTGCAAGACACATATATGCGATAAACCAAAGATGGTTAGCCCATTTCCCCAAACTTAATTTCAATGCGATTCGCTTGACTTAATTATATTCTACGCAGTTCAAGGGCAGGACAGTGCCGGAGTGGACTTCAGGTGGTGGAGGTGTGTGTGGGGAGGGGGGGGGGGGTTGTTTTAGGTTTCATGTTGGTAAATTTGGCGAAATGGAAGTAAGAGCCGGTATTCTGACAGCAACATACTTTAGAGCTTGATTTTTCGATAAGTAATCCGCGTTGGATGCAAAAAACGTTACATCTGGGCGCGGTGGCTCAGTTGGTAGGGTGCAGGCTGCAAGCCGAGAGGTACTCTATTCGAACCCCACCTGCGGCAACCGGGTTGTGTCCTTGGGCAAGACACTTCACCCCATTGCCCACGTTGTGGCATGGTGGCGTTGTGTACTAAGGCCTACTGCTCCTCGTGGGTGGAGCACCTGTCTTCAACCAATGTTATAACCCTGCTTGTGTGGAGTTATCATGTTGTGGAGCTGAGAGTTGCTTGCCATTGTTCGATGGTTCTCTCCGGGTAATCCGGCTTCCTCTGTCAGTAAAAATGTCGTGGTCATGATTAGCCATTGTGCATAAATATGTGGCTTTAAACACCAATAACTAACTAACTAAAAACGGTACATAATTTGGTTCTTCAATCAGAAATCTGTTGAAATCAGTGTTTTGGTCTTCAATCAGAAACCTGTCGAAAATCGGTGTTTTATCGCCGAATGGGGTGGGGATAAATCCCATATATTGAAAAATATGGGGTTTATCCCCACCCCAATCGGCGATAAACTTCGACTCTACTAAAAAAAATTTCATCGAAAAGGAATTTTCGGCAGAAAAACATTATAAAATCACAAGTCTGCTTTCGTGCACAATGTTTCTGAAGCTGTTACAAAATTTATCAGGGTGAACTTCAAAATTTTATTTAGAAAGCCTCAACAGTTATTTTCCGACGTATTTTATTTATTTTACAGAAACGGTCATCACTTTGTGATCGTAAGTTTCACTTGGGTCCGAATTTCGCAACAAACGTACCGATGTTGTGGAACGGTTCAGATTTATGTTTTGATCTGTATCCAAATCCATCAAAACACAACTCCTTGCAACAACCTCAAAACCCTCAGGTAAAAATAGATTATGCTATCCGTTACGTCATTGGTAAACAAACATGTGGCAAGCTTTTGAGTGAAATCAAGGGAAAATGAAGACCCACCGATAAGGTAGTAATGCGAAAATTGCCTCCTTCATCTATTCTTTAGTTTGAGTGGTTGATCATAATTTAATAACAAACAGAACAGGAGATACGCAATACAGTCTTTCGCCAAGTATGTTTCGGAAAATACTATAATGTGCAGACGTGTAACCAATGACTCATTCTTTTGAATCCGCCAAAATTGGAGTTATGTGATCAGCGGAGAGGAAGGATTCTTACCCGAATGAGAAGACGGGAGGGCCTGCACATAAACAATTGTGGTAGGTATAATAAGAAAGGAAATTTGCTATAAAATTTAAATTTCTTATCAACCAACCTTACAATTGTTTACAAAAGGCTGAATAGACAATTGGAGGAGAGAATCATAACCAACCCCCACATCACTCGACTGCGCTGGAACCGTGAACAGAAGATTTCCCTAGACCTATAAAACCATAGCATCACAAACATTAGTAAAAGACAATGAAAGATAAGGCGCATGGCTCTATGCGACACAAACAGAAAGGACAACCAATCACAGGGCTGGAACTGACCTTAGAAGAACCCTAATGGCTAGGGTAGACAACAGCCTGAGCAGAAGAGGGCCCGAAGAAAAAAGGTCCCCAGACTATTCCTAAAACTGACGCAGGTAGGTGGTGGAGAAAGTGGAAGCATTTCTCCAGTAGGCTGCCTGCATAATATCAGACAACTTGACGGAGTAGCATAAGCCCTGGAGGTAGACAAGGAACGTACCTCGTGGGCAGAAATACGATTGGTGACGCAATCGTCAGCCGCTAGACGCGCGAATAACAAGACAAATCCATCGAGAAATAGATTGATGAGAAATCTTCTGTCGACCAGGAATAGGAGACAGAAAAAAATCGTTCCCTACCTTTCCAAATGAACTGCGTCCAGTTGAGATAAATGCGAATTGCACGAACCGGACAGAGCAAAGGGCGATTACCCTCGGCAGAAAGAAGAGGCCTGATGCAGATAGGAGGTGAAGTAGTTTCTGGCATCTGAATCTTGGTCAGAAAGGAACAATCAGTGGGAAAAGTAACACTGCTGGCGGGGCTCCTAAAAAAGTCCGGATCAACCGAGAGGGCGTGAAGCTTTCCAACCCTTCTGGCTGAGGCAAAAGCCATCAGAAAAGCCGTCTTGTATGTGAAAAACCGCATATCCACCTGGGATAAAGGTTCGAACGCCCCCCTCCTCCACCCCACCCCCAAGCACCCAAGAAAGATTCCATCGTGGGGTAAGCTGCAAAATCCTAGGCCTTTTCAAGGAAAAGTGCCGAATAAGCTTGGAGAGGTACGGATCAGTGCCGATACAACGCTTTCCCACACACGAAAAGGTCTCCGAAAGCATGGACTGTATCCTTTGATGGCAACAGGTTGGAGACACCAAGAAACAAACAGATATACCAGAAACTCCGCAACCTGTGTTATCGAAGGATCGGCATAATCAACAGAGTGATCAGCACACCATCGACAGAAAACCTTCCACTTAACAGCATAGGCTAAACCAGTGGAGTGCCACCTTGCACTCCACTGCTGGTCTCGAAAAACCTCTATGGAGGAGACAGGACCTGACAAAAGATATGCGTAAAGGCACAATCAAGTCGGGTCGACGTGATACCTCGGATGACCTTGGCAAATGGCAAAGACATAGAGGGAGACGTGCCGGAACCGCCGCCAACAGAGAGTGGAGCTGATTGACCCACACCCGCTGAGGCAACAGGAGGGGGGGGGGGGGGGGGGCAGAATGATTCGACAACTGCAGGTTCGTATCTTGGCTAGAACCTGAGACAGAATCGGAACCGGCGGGAACGCGGAGCCGACTAGACCGTTCCAATCGAGTGGCAGGGTGTCATGGCAAAGCCAGAGGATCTGGACACGGGGACACGAACCTGATGGTGTCAATGGGTCGCAAAAAAGATCGATGTGGGGACGACCCCAGAGATCGCAAAGCGACTGGAACACTGACCTGTGAAGCATCGACTCGGTGGAAATGACCCTGCCCTGTCGGGACAGGGAGTCGGCTAGGACGTTCAGACGGCCGGGAATGTGACGAACCACCACCCCGGCGTTGACATCCGGAGCGAGCAGTAAAAGATCCCGAGCCATTTCGCACATGGGAACCGAGTGAGTGCCGCCCTGGTTCCGAATGTAAGCGACCACTTCCGAATTGTCGTCCAACAGAAGGGTCTGACGATTCAAAGGGCGGGGGGATCCACTGCCGGAAACTCAGAAGAGCAAGAAGCTCCTTCTGGTTGATGTGAAGAGCTGCTTGATCCTGGCCCCATACACCGTGAAGGGAAAGACCTAGAGGATCCAACGTCGCTCCACAGCTGAGATCGCTGGCATCTGCCATCAGAACATGATACGACGTAATAATCAACTGAACATCGGTCCAGGGAAGAAGGTGGCGGTGAAGAGATGCTGGCAACTGAAGCACCAGATCCAGAGAATCGACATTCGGTCTCCAACAACTGAGCAGAAAGTGTTGGAGAGGTCTGATATGCAGCCGACCTAGCGGAATGAGATCCGTCACAGAGACCGAACAGACGGAGAATACTCAGAGCCGTTGCGAACGTGGACTGGGTCAGAGTCAGTGCGAAAGTCAAGAGAATCACAATCCTCGCCCGGGGAAAAGCCGCCGTATTCAGCTGAGTATGGAAGTCCATCCCCAGATGACAAAACGACTGAGAAGGGACCAGATCCGACTTCTCGTTGACTCTGAACCCTAACGACGTGAGCAGAATCAACAGTTTGTCGACATCTGACTCCAGAAGAGCAGCATTGGAGTGCCTCTGGAGGATATCATCCAGATACGCCGAAGTAGTCACGCGATGCGACGGAAAGCTATCACATGCGACATCAGTCGGGTGTAGGCACAAGGAACCAGGCTGAGGCCAAAAGATATGGCCTTGAACTGGTAAACTTACCCAGAAAAGTGAACCTGAGATACTTTCGCGATGTCCGATGAATCAGAACATGAAAGTAAGTGTCTCGCAGATCGATGCTGGAGACGAGCTCTCCCTGGTGAATGGAGGGGCGAACCGACCTGAAAGTCTCCATGCGGAACTTGGGAGCAATGATAGACTGGTTCAGGATACTCAGATCGATAACCGGGCGGAGTCGGCAGTCCTTCTTCGGCACCAAGAACAGGCGGAAATAAAATCCCAATGAATGAATGTTCTTGACCTCGATCGCTCCCTTTGACACGAGATTGTCCATCTCCGTGATCAGAAGTTCCTGACGTGAAACGTCTTTAGAAACTTGGGTTGGAAAAGGCTCTCTCGACAGACTGGGATGCCTCCGAAAGGATATCCGCAGACCGGACCGAACAACATCTCACACGCAAGGATCGGATGTGATCGTGGTGGTCCAACAATCTGCAAACTCTGATATCCTTCCTCCAACCAGGGACAAAATGAGGTGAGGACCTTCATTTCGAGCCACGATGAGACCCGTGAGAGGAGAAACCACCTCCTCTGCTAGATGGAGAATCCTGAGACCTCCTTCTGGTCTGCCGACGCTTACACTTAAAACGTAAGAGGAAGAAGCGGAAGCAGGAGGATCAGCCCTTGGCTTCACAGAGGAAGCAGAAGGGTGTCTGTTAGGCTTAGAACGGCCCCCGCCTCCGACAGAAGGCTGATCAAGGTGGCGAAGCAGCAGCTGATCTTTGGAATGACAGAGAGTGTCATCCCGGACCGTCACCACGGAACCATGGAATAGTCGCTGACCCATCAAAGCAGATTGAAGAGCTGAGCCCTGCCCTTCAGGAAGGGAACAGCTTGTGTCCGACACAGCGACCCAGTGAATGAATTCCAGGTTAGCCATGTTACAGGCATGCGCGTGAGTAAGATGCATGAGCGCCTTAGAGATCACACGCAAAGGAGCCTGTACGTCATCAAACTTATCTGGAGGCAGATAAGCAGCCAAGGCAGAGACACCGTGATCCCAGAGAGAAAGCATACCTAGCCTCTCTCTCGATAACCCCAACAGGGACTCCAGTGTCGCCATAGGAATAACGGCCGACTTGGGGCTGGAAAGCCCAAGGGAGGAGGAGTCCTGATCCAAGACCGTCAAAGTCTGGGAAACCAACGAATTAGAGGAATCGTAGGAACGAGAACGCACTGGAGGCAAAAAGGTATCAGCCCTGGTGAAGAACGAAGTTTTCATAGCCTTAGAACTCCGCTTAGAGTCCAATGATGCAAAAGCTTCGACCACTTGTACCGACTGGTACAGTCGAAGGCGCTCAGAAGCAGGTTGCTTCACAGGCTGTAGGCGTGCGACTGATAATCGTGGCCTGGCAGAAACCTACGGCTGGTCTGATGGTTTGAGTTCCGGAAGGAGCAAGGAACATAGCGTCAAGAGCTGCTCCCAAGTCAGAAGACTGTTGGCTCTCGATGCCTGGTGTGTATGACCCATCCTCAGAGTCAAAAGACACATGGCCCATCACGGGCAAACCAGCCGATGCCTCCCATGGTGTAGAAACACCAGGGGGATCAGAAAGCGGCCTGCTTCCAATCCCGGGAGGCAGTGACACGGGGGTGCCTGGAAGCCACTAGTAGCCTCGCTGGAGGCAACCGGAAGGCCCTTGGAAAGAACCTGCGTGAGCACGGAGAGGGCTTCCTTAAGCTCACGGCCCGTATCAGCTGGTTTGACGTGGCTTGACTCCTGACCCTTTTAACCAGCAAAGGGTCATGATCCTCTAGTACAACCGACGCGGGGCGATGGTTGGCAGCGGAAATATCTGAATGCAGATGCTTATAGGGGTATTAAATACCCCGAGGATCTGAAGTGCGGGAACTCAGGAGAGTCGCCATGGACCTCTGAGGGAGAGAAGGTCCAGGCTGCACAAAATGTGGCGGTCTCGCAAATCTGGCCGAAAGACCAGAGTGTGTGGACGGAAACGCAACAGATTCCATGGTGACCCCACCATGGACATCTGAATCCAAGGAAACACCAGCTGGCCTCGACGGCTGAGAGACATCAGCAGAGAATTCGGCCGGCATCTCCTTCCGCACTTCGCCGAGTGGCAGTCAGGGAAGGCTGATGCGATATCCCACGTCCAAATTACTAGACATCCCTGCAGACCCCTGCGGTGCTACTAAATAACGAAAACAAACGAACATAAACGAAAACAAGTAAAAAAATGGCAAAATATAGGATAATATAAGTTTAATAGGGGTAGAGTGTGTGTGTGGGGGTATGTTTTACTCATGTGTGAAATTTTATCCACTTTTGATGAGTATTTTGGTCATCAAGAGGATTTAAAATGTGTTGCGTGGCGCAGAATTTGTGTTCGTTAATTAGTCGCAGTTGACCTTGCCTACTAGATAACGAAAACAAGAAACGACAGTGGATAATTAATCAGCTGTCAATATTGAATCGGATTAGCGCTTGCACAAATGGCCGGTTTAAGATTTTGTCTATTATATTTTATACATTTATTATTATTATTGTTATTATTTTTTTTAACTGGGATCTATTTTAATTTCCTTTGTTGACTATCTGCTATGTTGGATGTTTTATTGTTTGTCAAACAATGCCACTGATGTACAACATAGTTGTTTTTTGTAATAAGCGACGAACTTTTGATTTTTACTTGCTTATTTTGATAACGACAATGTAGAATCGTTTGAAGAAAACGCTTGATATTGGTTTGCAAATTTGATAACCGGTTTCTTTTGAACAAAAGCTTGGTTGTTCCGGCAATAATAATTTTCAAACTCATGTGCATACCAATCAGTGTATAACATGGCTCATTTGCCAAACTTTATTATTATTTATTTATTGGTGTTTAAGGTCACATCACATATTTCTGCACAATGGCTAATCATGACCGCGACAGTTTAACGGGTGGAGGAAGCCGGAGTACCCGGAGAGAACTACCGAGCAACGGCGAGCAACTGTCAGCTCCCCAACATACGAACTCCACACAACCAGGGTTAGCATTGGTTGAAGACAGGTGCGCCATCGACGTGCAGTACGCCTTAGTACACAACGTCATCGTGCCCCCACGAAGACAATGGGAGCGAAGTGGCTTGCCCAAGGAATACAACACGGTTGTCGCAGGTGGGATTCGAACCGATGACCTCTCGGCTTGCAGCCTGCACCTCTACCTACTGAGCCACCGCACCCCAACTCTTCAGTCACAGTAAATTAAAGTTACTCAATAGAATTAAACTGCGTGGAGTCAGTGAGGATTGCTTCGCTACTCATTGAGAACTTTAGGATTAGGACCAAAATACTCATCAAAAGTGGATAAAATTTCACACATGAGTAAAACATACCCGTACGCATATCCTCTACCCATTTTAAACTTTTATTAGCCTATATTTTGCCATTTTTTACTTGCTTTCGTTTATGTTCGTTTGTTTTCGTTATTTAGTAGCACCCGACCCCTGCAGGGATAAGCCAAGGCCGGCTGAAACGATGATCGTAGACGTTGCATATGGAACAGGAGTAGCAGCAGATATGACGGAAGCTGTTGAAACTGGTGGAAAGGCGGAGAGAGCAACTTAGCTCTTCTCCAAGGAAGGAGTCACAACCCTAGCGACAGCCTCAGATGTTGATTTGAGAGGGACAACCGTCCCGGAACCAGGCATCTCTTCACCGGGTAATTCAACAGCTCCCACAGTATCCAATGCAGGAAAAGACTGCACCGAGGGGGTAGAACTTTCACCAGAAGTTGTCCTGTCAGGAGGCCCTGAACGACAGCATTCCCCTTTCCCGTTGGCGCGGGAGGAACAGCTACGAGAACACACCACATGGTTCACAGAAGCCCAAAAGGTGGACAAACAAGACCCATAGGGTCGAACAAAACACCCATTACATACGGAACAAGAAGCATGAGAATCATCTACATGCTTTTTTTGCCGCGGCAAAAGGCAATGCCCACAATGAACTGTCCTGGGCATAGCTGAGGTGAGAGAAGTAGAATGAAAGGTGAACCCAACAGAAAAAAAGAAGTAGAACACCCCCAACTACAAGAGGAAGATGGCAGGAAATAAAGGCCCAGTGGGAACACAATAGAACCCAGACAGCCAAACGGGACCCAGAAAGCAGAAATTCCACCCTCAATAGAGGGAAGAAATCCTGCCAGAACAGCAGCCCACTGACACCTAACTCCAAAAATAATATCCAAAAGGATAGCATAAATTGTCAACAAATAACCGAACTGCACGGTACACAAAAGTCGCGTGCGAACACGGAGAAAATAATAAATACAAAATGAAAGTGTCAATGACACTGTAGCTCAACTTGTCAAGACAAAGACATGCACATGTATAGTATGTGACACAGCAATGACAAACATCTAGGTAATGACCTGATAACAAAGGTACATATAAAGTATTGTAATCGTCTGTACATAAATACTGACCGTTGCCTGTAACAAATGTATAGGTAAAGTATTGTAAAGGTGGGTGACAGTCAGATGCTAAACTAGAAAAAAATCTTTGAGTCCCAGAGTGGGTCTGACTGAACCCCAAAATATTTGTTCTCATAGCACAGTGATAACAAAGGCACCCCAAAACACACTCATTCCTGTCCCAAGGTGAAAACAAAGGTACCCAAGAAGTTTCGTGAAGATCAGTTCACAAATATGAGCTGTGTAGAAGTTGTGACAAAAAACTGATTGGACCTAATTTTGGTACAAAATGGCCACTGGCAGCCATCTTGAATTCTGGACTGCACCCAGAAACACTCGTTCTCGTCCCAAGGAGATAACAAAGGTACCCAAGAAGTTTTGTGAAGATCGGTTCATAAATACAGCCTCTAGCCCGAGCCGTATTGACATGTGCACTTACAGTGTATAAGTAGCACTGAATAAATCAAAGTTCATCTAATTTGCATAATTTCTGCACGAGAAAAAAATCCGTACTATATGTGATGTATTCCATGTTACTAAACATTCATACAAAAATATATTCAAATCAGAACTTTCATACAGAAGTTCTGCACAAAAGACTGATTGCACTAATTTTGGTACAAAATGGCTGCTGGTGGCCATCTTGAATTTTGGACCACACCCAAAAACACTCGTTCTCATCCCACGGTGATAACAAAGGTACCCAAGAAGTTTCGTAAAGATCGGTTCATAAATACGGCCTCTAGCCTGAGCCGTATATAGAAGTTGTGTACAAAAAACTGATTAGAGCTAATTTCGGTACAAAATGGCCACTGGCAGCCATCTTGAATTTTGGACCGCACCCAGAAACACTCGTTCTCATCCCAAGGTGATAACAAAGGTACCCAAGACGTTTTGTGAAGATCGGTTCATAAATACAGACTCTAGCCCGAGCCGTATTGACATGTGTACTTACTGTGTGTAAGTAGCACTGAAAAAATCAAAGTTCATCTAATTTGCATAATTTCTGCACGAGAAAAAAACCCGTATTATATGTGATGTATCCCATGGTACTAAACATTCACACAAAAAATTATTCAAATCAGCGCTTTCATATGGAAGTTCTGTGCAAAAATCTGATTGCACCAAATTTTGTACAAAATGGCTGCCATCAGCCATCTTGAATTTTGGACCGGACCCAAAAACACTCATTCTCGTCCCACGGTGATAACAAAGGTACCCAAGGAATTTCGAAAAGATCGGTTCATAAATACGGCCTCTAGCCCGAGCCGTATTGGCATTTGCACTTACCAAATGAAAGTGTCAATGACACTGTAGCTCAACTTGACAAACTTGAACTTGGTAAGTTATAAATGAAATGGCAAAATTGAAGATCATTGGGACCAATGTCAGGTTTTTGCCAGTGGCAACATTTTTTGACAGAAACTGAAGAAAATCGATAGCTCCCATCTAGAGGCCTCCCCAAACAAGCATGCCAGGTTTCAAAGCAATCCGATCATAAATGTGCCTTGTAGGGTGTACAAAAGGGAAATATTGTGGTCTGACTAGACTAAATTCTAAGAACGTTGGCCGTGGCAACATTTTTTGACGGAAATGGAAGAAAATCGATAGCTCCCATCTAGAGGTCACCGTAAATAAGCATACCAGGTTTCAAAGCAATCTAATCATAAATGAGCCCTGCAGGGTGAGCCAAAGGGAAATATTGTGGTCTGACTAAACTAAGTTCTAAGAATGTTGGCTGCGGCAACATTTTTTGAAGGAAATTGAAGAAAATCGATAGCTCCCATCTAGAGGTCACCCCAAACAAGCATGATAGGTTTCAAAGCAATCCGATCATAAATTGCCCTGTAGGGTGTGCCAAAGGGAAATATCGAGTCTTCTGACTAAACCAAGTTCTAAGAACATTGGCTGCGGCCACATTTTTTTATGGAAATTGAAGAAAATCGATAGCTCCCATCTAGAGGTCTCCCCAAACAAGCATACCAGGTTTCAAAGCAATCAAATCATAAATGTGCCCTGTAGGGTGTGCCAAAGGGAAATATTGTGATCTGACTAAACTGAGTTCTAAAAATGTTGGCCGCGGCAACATTTTTTGACGGAAATTGAAGAAAATCGATAGCTCCCATCTAGATGTCACCCCAAACAGGCATGCCAGGTTTCAAAGCAATCCGATCATAAATGTACCCTGTAGGGTGTGCCAAAGGGAAATATTGAGTCTTCTGACTAAACTATGTTCTAAGAATGTTGGCCGCGGCAACATTTTTTGACAGAAATTGAAGAAAATCGATAGCTCCCATCTAGAGGTCTCCCCAAAGAAGCATACCAGGTTTCAAAGCAATCTGATCATAAATGGGCCCTGTAGGGTGTGCCAAAGGGAAATATTGAGGTCTGACTGAACTAAGTTCTATGAACATTGGCCGTGGCAACATTTTTTGCCGGAAATTGAAGAAAATCGATAGCTCCCATCTAGAGGTCACCCTAAATAAGCATACCAGGTTTCAAAGCAATCCAATCATAAATGTGCCCTGTAGGGTGTGCCAAATGGAAATATTGTGGTTTGACTAAACTAAGTTCTAAGATCGTTGGCCGCGGCAACATTTTTTGACAGAAATTGAAGAAAATCGATAGCTCCCATCTAGAGGTCTCCCCAAACAAGCATACCAGGTTTCAAAGCAATCAAATCATAAATGTGCCCTGTAGGGTGTGCCAAAGGGAAATATTGTGATCTGACTAAACTGAGTTCTAAAAATGTTGGCCGCGGCAACATTTTTTGACGGAAATTGAAGAAAATCGATAGCTCCCATCTAGATGTCACCCCAAACAGGCATGCCAGGTTTCAAAGCAATCCGATCATAAATGTACCCTGTAGGGTGTGCCAAAGGGAAATATTGAGTCTTCTGACTAAACTATGTTCTAAGAATGTTGGCCGCGGCAACATTTTTTGACAGAAATTGAAGAAAATCGATAGCTCCCATCTAGAGGTCTCCCCAAAGAAGCATACCAGGTTTCAAAGCAATCTGATCATAAATGGGCCCTGTAGGGTGTGCCAAAGGGAAATATTGAGGTCTGACTGAACTAAGTTCTATGAACATTGGCCGTGGCAACATTTTTTGCCGGAAATTGAAGAAAATCGATAGCTCCCATCTAGAGGTCACCCTAAATAAGCATACCAGGTTTCAAAGCAATCCAATCATAAATGTGCCCTGTAGGGTGTGCCAAATGGAAATATTGTGGTTTGACTAAACTAAGTTCTAAGATCGTTGGCCGCGGCAACATTTTTTGACAGAAATTGAAGAAAATCGATAGCTCCCATCTAGAGGTCACCCCAAACAAGCATGCCAGGTTTCAAAGCAATCCGATCATAAATGTACCCTGTAGGGTGTGCCAAAGGGAAATATTGAGTCTTCTGACTAAACTAAGTTCTAAGAACGTTGGCCGCGGCAACATTTTTTGACAGAAATTGAAGAAAATCGATAGCTCCCATCTAGAGGTCTCCCCAAACAAGCATACCAGGTTTCAAAGCAATCTGATCGTAAATGTACCCTGTAGGGTGTGCCAAAGGGAAATATTGAGGTCTGACTAAACTAAGTTTTACAAACGTTGGCCGTGGCAACATTTTTTGCCGGAAATTGAAGAAAATCGATAGCTCCCATCTAGAGGTCACCCTAAATAAGCGTATCAGGTTTCAAAGCAATCAAATCATAAATGTGCCCTGTAGGGTGTGCCAAAGGGAAATATTGTGGTTTGACTAAACTAAGTTCTAAGAACGTTGGCCGCGGCAACATTTTTTGACGGAAATTGAAGAAAATCGATAGCTCCCATCTAGAGGTCACCCCAAACAAGCATAAGAAGTTTCAAAGTAATCTGATCATAAATGCGACCTGTGAGGTGAGCCAAAGGAAATTGTGGACGTACGTACTAACGTACTAACATACTAACGTACGTACGTACGTACGCCAACGGACGAGAAGTGATGGCAATAGCTCAGCTTGACTTTGTCAAGTTGAGCTAAAAACATCAAAGTTAGTCTAATTTGCATAATTTACACACGAGAAAAAAACCCGTATTATATGTGATCTATCCCATGGTACTAAACATTCATACAAAAAATTATTCAAATCATAGCTTTCATATGGAAGTTCTGTACAAAAAATAGATTTCTGCATCGTCGGTACAAAATGGCGGCTGGCAGCCATCTTGAATTTCGGACGAAACCCCAAAACACTCGTTCTCGTCCCACTGTCGTAACAAAGGTACCCAAGAAGTTTTGTAAAGATCGGTTCATAAATACGGCCTCTAGCCCGAGCCATAGCAGCTTGGCACTTACAGCTCTGAAAGTAACACTAAATAAATCAAAGTCAGTCTAATTTGCATAATTTACGCACGAGAAAAAAACCCGTATTATATGTGATGTATCCCATGGTACTAAACATTTATACAAAACTTTATTCAAATCAGAACTTTCATACAGAAGTTCTGTACAAAAAACTCATTTTTGCATCATCGGTACAAAATGGCCGCTGGCAGCCATCTTGAATTTCGGACCACACCTAAAAACACTCGTTCCCGTCCCAGGGTCATAACAAAGGTACACAAGAAGTTTCGTAAAGATCGGTTCATAAATACGATCTCTAGCCCGAGCCATAGCCAATTGTTGACGTACGGACAGACGGACAGACGGGCCATGTTGAGCTAAAAATGTGGTTGAATGTTATAATGAGAATATACAAAAACACAGCCATGTTATTTGAAGATCAGCAGATCCATAATTCAGTTACAAGAACATGGTGTAAACGAGTTGAATTATCACTGTTTACCAGAGCAAACGAAAGCACATCTTCCTAAGATGGCAGAAGAAAAGAGAATAAGTCATTGGTTACACGTCAGCACACTGGTACCGGAAGCCGTGGACCTGTTCCAGGAGAAGAGCGTCCCCTACTGGGTGTGCGCCGGTAGCACTCGACTCAGTTTTGGCTTATTTTTTTCTTGGTGCATTTGCACCAGTATTCTTTCCCAAATCGCTTGGGAAAGACAAAATAGAGAGTATACCTCCGAGTTAGGGACTTTCACTATAATGCAAGCCAGTTATAAACAATTGTAAGGTAGGTTGATAAGAAATATCCATAACTTTTGTAAAAATCATCGGACCAAACCCCAATTCAAACTTAACCTTTCTTTTGATATAACTGAGGCACAAACCAAGTTTGGTCCTGATCTATAAATCAAAACTCAAGTAATCATCCGGCAACTTAAAAGTTTACAGTCAGATAGATGGACAGAGGGACGGACAGACCACTTACAAAATACATACCATTTTTTTAACTACAGGGGGTATCAGTACCCCGTGGGTCACCAGCAGGTGGCCAATGTAAAGGGGTGGCTGGAGTAAAAAAAAAAGTACAAAACCTGCACACAAAAGTCCAAAATTAAAGTAAATAAGCAGCTAAAGGTTGATTGAAACGGGGGAGGCAGAAACAAAGGCATGCTTACAGGCAGTTGTGGGAGACCATTACATGACTTTTTGCGAAGAGAGAGTTAGGATGTCTCAAGAGCTAGTCTTGTGGCTGCATGTTTACCACTGCACGTTTAGTGCGAGACATTCGGTGGGTCCGACATAGTGTGTATGTGGGGAGGGTGGTACCCCTCCAATACTCTTAGAGTATGTGGTCACGGCTCTCTGCGTGCTGAGTATATGGGTAGAGAATTGTTATAGATTGTGGTCCATGTTTTGGACACTCATATGGGTGGACTTCCACCCCATGGAGTTATATAACTTTTCACTGCTTATGAAAATGAATTGCGCTCCATCAGCTGTAGGCTGAGCTTAGATACGGGTTACTTATTTAGCGCATGATACAGCATGTTGTTTGTGAGTAACTGCTGCGTGTGAGAATACGTGTTTCACTAATTGGGTGTAATTCGAATATACTACGTGTACACTGTCTTATTTGTGAGATTGTATCAGTATTTGATATGCGTGAAGGTCGATGGCACTGGTGGAGGACCAAAGGTGGATGGCTTAGCTACCCGTTTCCTCCATTCACCCCTAGACCTCGCTCTAAGGCTCATCTATAATTGCATGCTATATTGTTGAATGCATGTGCTTTCCATGATACGATGCCGAGGCTGTCAGTGTTTCTAATAAAATGATCTGGCCCTATTTTTAACGTGTAAGGCCGAATCAGTGTCGGCGCGTAGTATTAAATATGGCCGTACCAAAAGGCTCATCAGCATGTGTGTGCTGTATTGTTGGAGGTAATGTGCTTTCCAACTTTTAGGTTGAGTAATTGCCTGAGTAATTAATTGTCGACATTTCAAAGGATATTGTCGATAGATTGAGAGCAAGTGTGCAGTGTACGCTATTATTTGTCAGTTCGTGCCCTTTATTTGCACTTAATTTGTGCTGATAAATCATGTGGGTGGATTTCCACTCATTGGGATTATATAACCCTTTATTGCCATTAAGAACAGATTAGGCTGTATCAGATGTCAGCACCCTTATTTAAGGGTTATTTATTTGTCTATTGGCTGCTTTATAGAGGAGCTTGGCTGCTTTGTCGACGAGCTTGATTGCGTAAGCATAGCGTTTGGCTGTTTTATAGAAGGGCTTCACTTATTCATAATTTGAACAGCTCACCTATCATATTTGGAAGAGTTTGATAGGTACCGGTATGAAGTCTATCATTCATACTATTTTATCGTTGTCAGAATGTTTAAGAAGATAGGCTTGTGTATGTACAGTTGTGTTTTGCTAACCGACCACTATATTTTCTATTTTCTCATTCAGTTGGTTCCGTAGAAGTCACTTGGAAACAACATGGAAATGCTGCCTTTCTCATAGTCAGTCGGATGGTTTTTGACCTAGCTCCCCTTGAGCATTTGGACTGAAGGAGTCCGGGGGAGGCATGTTTGTTCATTTCTATGTGAGGTGGACTTTTGTATTTGTTTCAGTGAGTTAGAATGTAGAGCCCCATGTTGGGGGGAAAGGAAATCTCGTAGTATTTGCCCGGCAGAGCCGCTGGTATAAAACAACACGTTTGCTATCACTGCTAACTGATAGACTCATTACACAGAACCATCAAATATCTCGCTAATTCATTATAATTGGCTTATTAATAGATAGGTGTCGCTTCCTCACCCCCCCCCCCCCCCACCCTAAGCATGGTGCATACCCAATATCAAAAGATTCTGCCTGCTGGATCTTGAGAAGAAGATTTTCAAAGAAATTTGCCTGAAATGCACTAAGTTCAAATTCGAGCTTCTATAGTGAGCCCAAATATGAATCTAGGGAGCCGATTTGAACAAACTTGAATCAGATCCACCCCACAATGATGCATACCAAATAACAAAGATTCTGCCTGCTGAATCTGGAGAAGATTTTTTAAGAAATTTGCCTGAAATGCACTAATTTCGAATTCGGGCTTCTATAGTGAGCCCAAATATGAATCCAGGGGGCCGATTTGAACAAACTTGAATCAGATCCACCCCACAATGTTGTATACCAAATATCAAAAGATTCTGCCTGCTGGATCTGGAGAAGATTTGTTAAGAAATTTGCCTGAAATGCACTAAGTTCGAATTCGAGCTTCTATAGTGAGCCCAAATATGAATCCAGGGGGCCGATTTGAACAAACTTGAATCAGATCCACCACTCAATGTTGCATACCAAATGTCAAAAGATTCTGCCTGCTGGATCTGGAGAAGATTTTTTAAGAAATTTGCCTGAAATGCACTAAGTTCGAATTCGGGCTTCTATAATGAGGCCAAATATGAACCCAGGGGGCCAATTTGTACAAACTTGAATCAGATCCACCCCACAATGTTGCATACCAAATATCAAAAGATTCTGCCTGCTGGATCTGGAGAAGAAGATTTTTGAAGAAATTTGCCTGAAATGCACTAAGTTCGAATTCGGGCTTCTATAGTGAGCCCAAATATGAATCCAGGGAGCCGATTTGAACAAACTTGAATCAGATCCACCCCACAATGTTGCATACCAAATATCAAAAGATTCTGCCTGCTGGATCTGGAGAAGAAGATTTTTTAAGAAATTAGCCTGAAATGCACTAAGTTCGAAATCGGGCTCCTATACTAAGCCCAAATATGAACCCAGGGGGCCGATTTGAACAAACTTGAATCAGATCCACCCTACAATGTTGCATACCAAATATCAAAAGATTCTGCCTGCTGGATCTGGTGAAGAAGATTTTTTAATCTTTTTCCCATTGTCTACAGTGTTAAAAAGTGCTGACTCAGAACTTTATCAAAGTCCTGAAAAAAGTACCTTGTGATCAAACAGATAGGGATTTTCTTTAACCATTCTATTCTACTGGATAAAAGTAAGCTTTATACAAAATAAGAATTCTCTGTGCCATGTAGTTTTGGAGATATGGCAGTTTTAAGGTTTTTCCTATTTTTAGCTCCCGAGGTTCCCAAGGGGCAATGAGAAAAAAAATGTTTGCATCAATCAACTACTTATGACCCATTATCATCTCATATCAAATTTGGTTCAAATCGACCTGACAGTTCTGAAAATAGAAATTTTAGGTGTGGCCAAAATTTTTGGCCCTCCCATAACGAAGGCAAATAATGCCCGACAAACTTCTCTTGAACAAACTTGAGTCTACACCTCAAAAGGAAGCTGCATACCAAATATCAAGTCTCTGCTATTGCTGGTTCTTGAGAAGAAGATTTTTTCAAGAATTGGAGCATTTTTGCCCCATCCCTCTGCTCAATATGAGCCGAAACCTAATTTGACAAAAAATCAAAATGCCCTTATATAACCCCTACTCACATGAAATTTCATTAATATGCGGCCAGTGGTTTGGGAGAAAAAGGCCCAAACACCACCTTCACGACAGACGCCGGACGAAAAGTGATCAGAATAGCTCACCCTGACTTTCAGTCAGGTGAGCTAATAACCCTTAAATAATGGTGGTGACATCTGATACAGCCTAATCTGTTCTTAATGGCAATAAAGGGTTATATAATCCCAATGAGTGGAAATCCACCCACATGATTTTTCAGCACAAAATGAGTGCAAATAAAGGGCACGAACTGACAAATAATAGCGTACACTGCACACTTGCTCTCAATCTATCGACAACATCCTTTGAAATGTTGACAATTAATTACTCAGGCAATGTACTCAGCCTAATAGTTGGAAAGCACATTACCTCCAACAATACAGCACACACATGCTGATGAGCCTTTTGGTACGGCCATATTTAATACTGCGCGCTGACACTGATTCGGCCTTACAAGCTTAAAATAGGGCCAGATCATTTTATTAGAAACACTGATGGCCTCGGCATCGTATCATGGAAAGCACATGCATTCAACAATATAGCATGCAATTATAGATGAGCCTTAGAGCGAGGTCTAGTGGTGAATGGAGGAAATGGGTAGCTAAGCCATCCACCTTTGGTCCTCCACCAGTGCCATCGACCTTAACGCATACCAAATACTGATACGATCTCACAAATGAGACAGTGTACACGTAGTATAGTCGAATTGCACCCAATTAGTTAAACACGTATTCTCATATGCAGCAGTTACAAAAAAACCACAAACAACACGCTGTATCATGCACTAAATAAGAAACCCGTACCTAAGCTCAGCCTACAGCTGATGGAGCGCAATTCATTTTCATAAGCAGTGAAAAGTTATTTAACTCCATGGGGTGGAAGTCCACCCATACGAGTGTCCAAAACATGGACCACAATCTATAACAATTCTCTGCCCATATACTCATAGATCCGTGACCGCATACTCTAAGAGTATTGGAGGGGTACCACCCTCCCCACATACACACTATGTCGGACCCACCGAATGTCTCGCACTAAACGTGCAGTGGTAAACATGCAGCCACAAGACTAGCTCTTGAGACATCCTAACTCTCTCTTCGCAAAAAGTCATGTAATGGTCTCCCACAACTGCCTGTAAGCAAGCCTTTGTTTCTGCCTCCCCCGTTTCAATCAACCTTTAGCTGCTTATTTACTTTAATTTTGGACTTTTGTGTGCAGGTTTTGTACTTTTTTTTTTGTACTCATTCTTTTCAATCCGCCAAAATTGGAGTTATGTGATCAGCGGAGAGGAAGGATTCTTACCCGAATGAGAAGACGGGAGGGCCTGCACATAAACAACTGTGGTAGGTATAATAAGAAAGGAAATTTACTATAAAATTTAAATTTCTTATCAACCAACCTTACAATTGTTTACAAAAGGCTGAATTGACAATTGGAGGAGAGAATCACATAACCAACCCCTACATCACTCGACTGCGCTGGAACCGTGAACAGAAGATTTCCCTAGACCTATAAAACCATAGCATCACAAACATTAGTAAAAGACAATGAAAGATAAGGCGTATGGCTCTGTGCGACACAAACAGAAAGGACAGTAACCAATCACAGGGCTGGAACTGACCTTAGAAGAACCCTAATGGCTAGGGTAGACAACAGCCTGAGCAGAAGAGGGCCCGAAGAGAAAAGGTCCTCAGACTATTCCTAAAACTGACGCAGGTAGGTGGTGGAGAAAGTGGAAGCATTTCTCCAGTAGGCTGCCTGCATAATATCAGACAACTTGATGGAGTAGCATAAGCCCAGGAGGTAGACAAGGGACTAACCTCGTGGGCAGATATACGATTGGAAACGCAATGGTCAGCCACTAGACGAGCGAAGGACGCGCGAATAGCAAGACAAATCCATCGAGAAATAGATTGATGAGAAATCTTCTGTTGACCAGGAATAAGAGACAGAAAAAATCGTTCCCTGCCTTTCCAAATGAACTGCGTCCAGTTCAGATAAATGCAAATTGCACGAACCGGACAGAGCAAAGGGCGATTACTCTCGGCAGAAGGAAGAGCCCTGATGCAGAAAGGAGGTGAAGTAGTTTCTGGCATCTGAATCTTGGTCAGAAAGGAGCAATCAGTAGAAAAATAGGCCGATGAAATCGTCAGATGTGTACCCATATGCGCAACTAGTAGAAAGCTGTATGATGGAGGGCCAACACAGATGCCGACATTATGTACACCATACATGGTATGGGTACATATAGAAATGGATTGGAGGAGTGTCTAATTTGATGGATAAAGGGTTAATATCTCTGGAGCAAATTATCAGATTTACATAAAAAACTATAGAGCATAGCACATCAGTATCCTGAACATATATATGAAGTAACATGACAATCGGATTGATATTTTTTAAGTTATTTCATGCCAAAGGGATTGGAGGAATTTTAAATTTGAAGGATAAAGGGTTAATATCTCAGGATCAAATTATCAGATTTACACCAAAAATTATACAGCTTGGCACATCAGTAACCTGAACACAAATATAAAGTAACTTGACAATCCAAGCAATATTTTTCAAGTTATCTCATGCCAAAGGGATTGGAGGAATTTTCAATTTGAAGGATAAAGGTTTAATATCTCAGGATCAAAAAACAGATTTACACCAAAAACTATACAGCTCGGCACATCAGTAACCAGAACACAAATATAAAGTAACCTGACAATCCAAGCAATATTTTTCAAGTTATGGAATGCCAAAGGGATTGGAGGAATTTTCAATTTGAAGGTTAAAGGGTTAATATCTCAGGATCAAACTATAAGATTTACACCAAAACTATACAGCTTGGCTCATCAGTAACCTGAACACAAATATAAAGTAATTTGACAATTCAAGCAATATTTTTCAAGTTATCGAATGCCAAAGGGATTGGAGGAATTTCCAATTTGATGGATAAAAGGTTAATATCTCCGAATCAAAATTACAGATTTACACCAAAATCTATACAGCTCGGCACATCAGTAACCTGAACACAAATATAAAGTAACTTGACAATCCAAGTAATATTTTTCAAGTTATCGAATGACAAAGAAATGGATACAGACGCCGGATGGATGGACGGACGGATGGATGGATGGACGGACGGACAGACGGACAAACAAACAAAACTATACAGCTCGGCACATCAGTAACCTGAACACAAATATAAAGTAACTTGACAATCCAAGGAATATTTTTCAAGTTATCGAATGACAAAGAAATGGATACGGATGCCGGACGGACAGACTGACGGATGGACGGACAGACGGACGGACAAAAAAAAACTATACAGCGCGGCACATCAGTAACCTGAACACAAATATAAAGTAACTTGACAATCAAAGCAATATTTTTCAAGTTATCGAATGCCAAAAGGAGTGCAGGAATTTTCAATTTGAAGGATAAAGGGTTAATATCTCAGGATCAAATTATCAGATGTACACCAAAAACTATACAGCTCGGCACATCAGTAACCTGAACACAAATATTAAGTAACTTGACAAGCCAAGCAATATTTTTCAAGTTATCGAATGACAAAGAAATGGATACGGACGCTGGATGGACAGACCGACGGACGGACGGACAGACGGACAAACAAACAAAAACTATACAGCTCAGCACATCAGTAACCTGAACACAAATATAAAGTAACTTGACAATCCATGCAATATTTTTCAAGTTATCGAATGCCAAAGGGATTGGAGGAATTTTCAATTTGAAGGATAAAGGGTTAATATCTCGGGATCAAATCATCAGATTTACACCAAAAACTATACAGCTCAGCAAATCAGTAACCTGAACACAAATATAAAGTAACTAGACAATCCATGCAATATTTTTCAAGTTATCGAATGCCAAAGGGATTGGAGGAATTTTCAATTTGAAGGATAAAGGGTTCATATCTCAGAATCAAATTATCAGATTTACACCAAAAACTATACAGCTCGGCACATCAGTAACCTGAACACAAATATATATAAAGTAACTTGACAATCCAAGCAATATTTTTCAAGTTATCGAATGCCAAAGGGATTGGAGGAATTTTCAATTTGAAGGATAAAGGGTTAATATCTCAGGATCAAATTATCAGATTTACACCAAAAACTATACAGCTGGGCACATCAGTAACCTGAACAGAAATATAAAGTAACTTGACAAGCCAAGCAATATTTTTCAAGTTATCGAATGGCAAAGAAATGGATACTGATGCCGGATAGACAGACTGCCAGGCGGACGGATGGACAGATGGACAAACAAAAAAAACTATACAGCTCGGCACATCAGTAACCTGAACACAAATATAAAGTAACTTGACAATCCAAGCAATATTTTTCAAGTTATCGAATGCCAAAGGGATTGGAGGAATTTTCAATTTGAAGGATAAAGGGTTGATATCTCGGGATCAAATCGTCAGATTTACACCAAAAACAATACAGCACGGCAAATCAGTAACCTGAACACAAATATAAAGAAACTAGACAATCCAAGCAATATTTTTCAAGTTGTCGAATGCCAAAGGGATTGGAAGAATTTTCAATTTGAAGGATAAAGGGTTAATATCTCAGGATCAAATTATCAGATTTACACCAAAACTATACAGCTCAGTACATCAGTAACCTGAACACAAATATAAAGTAACTCGACAATCCAAGCAATATTTTTCAAGTTATCGAATGACAAAGAAATGGATACGGACACCGGACTGACAGACGGACAGACAGATGGACGGACAAAGGAGGGACGAACGACGGATGGCCATCCCAGATGACGGCATTATGTGTACCATACATAGTATGGGTACACATAAATATTTTTCAAGTTATCAAATGCCAAAGGGATTGGAGGAATTTTCAATTTGAAGGATAAAGGATTAATATCTCAGGATCAAATTATCAAATTTACACCAAAAACTATACAGCTCGGCACATCAGTAACCTGAACACAAATATAAAGTAACTTGACAATCCAAGCAAGATTTTGCAAGTTATCGAATGCCAAAGGGATTGGAGGAATTTTCAATTTGAAGGTTAAAGGGTTAATATCTCAGGATCAAATTATCAGATTTACACCAAAAACTATACAGCTCGGCACATCAGTAACCTGAACACAAATATAAAGTAACTTGACAATCTAAGCAATATTTTTCAAGTTATCGAATGACAAAGAAATGGATACGGATGCCGGACTGACAGACGGATGGACAGACGGATGGACAGATGGATGGACAAAGGATGGACGAACGACGGATGGCCACCCCGGATGATGGCATTATGTGTACCATACATAGTATGGGTACACATAAAAAGTAACACTGCTGGCGGGGCTCCTAAAAAAGTCCGGATCAACCGAGAGGGTGTGAAGCTTACCAACCCTTCTGGCTGAGGCAAAAGCCATCAGAAAAGCCGTCTTGTATGTGAGAAACCGCATATCCACCTGGGATAAAGGTTCGAATGCCCCCCTCCCCCACTCCCCAAGCAAAGCAAGCAGCACCCAAGAAAGATTCCATCTTGGGGTAAGCAGCAAAATCCTAGGCCTTTTCAAGGAAAAGTGCCGAATAAGCTTGGAGAGGTACGGATCAGTGCCGATACAACGCTTTCCCACACACGAAGAGGTCTCCGAAAGCATGGACTGTACCCATTGATGGTAACAGGTTGGAGACGCCAAGAAACAAACAGATATACCAGAAACTCCGCAACCTGTGTTATCGAAGGATCGGCATAATCAACAGAGTGATCAGCACACCATCGACAGAAAACCTTCCACTTAACCGTATAGGCTAAACCAGTGGAGTGCCACCTTGCACTCCACTGCTGGTCTCGAAAACCCTCTACTGAGGAGAATCAACAGAGTGATCAGCACACCATCGACAGAAAACCGTCCACTTAACCGTATAGGCTAAACCAGTGAAGTGCCACCTTGCACTCCACTGCTGGTCTCGAAAAACCTCTACTGAGGAGACAGGACCCGACAAAAGATATGCGTGAAGGCACAATGAAGTCGGGTCGACGTGATACCACGGATGACCTTGGCAAATGGCAAAGACATAGAGGGAGACGTGCCGGAACCGCACAGAGAGTGGAGCTGATTGATCCACACCCGCTGAGGCAACGGAAGAGGGGGGGGGGGGGGTCAGAATGATTCGACAACTGCAGGTTCGTATCTTGGCGAGAACCCTAGGCAAAATCGGAACCGGCAGGAAGGCGGAGCCGACTAGACCGTTCCAATCGAGTGGCAGGGCATCACGGCAAAAGCCAGAGGATCTGGACACGGGGACACGAACCTGATGGTTCCAATGGGTCGCAAAAAGATCGATGTGGGGACGACCCCAGAGATCGCAAAGCGACTGGAACACTGACCTGTGAAGCATCGACTCGGTGGAAATGACCCTGCCCTGTCGGGACAGGGAGTCGGCTAGGACGTTCAGACGGCCGGGAATGTGACGAACCACCACCCCGGCGTTGACATCCGGAGCGAGCAGTAAAAGATCCCGAGCCATTTCGCACATGGGAACCGAGTGCGTGCCACCCTGGTTCCGAATGTAAGCGACCACTTCCGAATTGTCGTCCAACAGACGGGTCTGACGATTCAAAGGGCGGGGGGATCCACTGCCGGAAACTCAGAAGAGCATGAAGCTCCTTCTGGTTGATGTGAAGAGCTGCTTGATCCTGGCCCCATACACCGTGAATGGAAAGACCTAGAGGATCCAACGTCGCTCCCCAGCTGAGATCGCTGGCATCTGCCATCAGAACATGATACGATGTAATAATCCACTGAACATCGGTCCAGAAAAGAAGGTGGCGTTGAAGAGATGCTGGTAACTGAAGCACCAGATCCAGAGAATCGACATTCGGTCTCCAACAACTGAGCAGAAAGTGTTGGAGAGGTCTGATATGCAGCCGACCTAGCGGAATGAGATCCGTCACTGAGACCGAACAGACGGAGAATACTCAGAGCCGTTGCGAACTGGACTGGGTCAGAGTCAGTGCGAAAGCCACATCACAACCCTCGCCCGGGGAATAGCAACCGTATTCAGCTGAGTATGGAAGTCCATCCCCAGATGACAGAACGACTGAGAAGGGACCAGGTCCGACTTCTCCTCGTTGACTCTGAACCCTAATGACGTGAGCAGAATCAACAGTTTGTCAACATCTGACTCCAGAACAGCAGCATTGGAGTGCCTGTGGAGGTTATCATCCAGATACGCCGAAGTAGTCATGCGATGCGATGGAAAGCTATCACATGCGACATCAGTCGGGTGTAGGCCCAAGGAACCAGGCTGAGGCCAAAAGATATGGCCTTGAACTAGTAAATTCACCCAGAAAAGTGAACCTGAGATACTTTCGCAATGTCCGATGAATCAGAACATGAAAGTAAGTGTCTCGCAGGTCTATGCTGGATACGAACTCTCCCTGGTGAATGGAGGGGCGAACCGACCTGAAAGTCTCCATGCTGAACTTGGGAGCAATGATAGACTGGTTCAGGATACTCAGATCGATAACCGGTCGGAGTCGGCAGTCCTTCTTCGGCACCAAGAACAGGCAGTAATAAAATCCCAATGAATGAATGTTCTTGTCCTCAATCGCTCCCTTTGACAGGAGACTGTCCATCTCCGTGATCAGAAGTTCCTGACGTGAAACGTCTTTAGAAACTTGGGTTGGAAGAGGCTCTCTCGACAGAGTGGGATGCCTCCGAAAGGATATCCGCAGACCGGACCGAACAACATCTCACACGCAAGGATCGGATGTGATCGTGGTGGTCAAACAATCTGCAAACTCTGATATCCTTCCTCCAACCTGGGACAAAATGAGGTGAGGACCTTCATTTCGAGCCCCGATAAGACCCTTGAGAGGAGAAACCACCTCCTCTGCTAGATGAAGAATCCTGAGACCTCCTTCTGGTCTGCCGACACTTACACTTACCACTTAAGAGGAAGAAGCGGAAGCAGGAGGATCAGCCCTTGGCTTCACAGAGGAAGCAGAAGGGTGTCTGTTAGGCTTACAACAGCCCCGGCCTCCGACAGAAGGCTGATCAAGGTGGCGAAGCAGCAGCTGATCTTTGGAATGACAGAGAGCGTCATCACGGACCGTCACCACGGAACCATGGAATAGTCGCTGACCCATCAAAGCAGATCGAAGAGCTGAGCCCTGCCCTTCAGGAAGGGAACAGCTTGTGACCGACACAGCGACCCAGCGAATGAATTCCAGGTTAGCCATGTTACAGGCATGCGTGTGAGTAAGATGCATGAGCGCCTTAGAGATCACACGCAAAGGAGCCTGTACGTCACCAAACTTATCTGGAGGCAGATAAGCAGCCAAGGCAGAGACAACGTGATCCCAGAGAGAAAGCATGCCTAGCCTCTCTCTCGATAACCCCAACAGGATTCCAGTGTCGCCATAGGAATAACGGCCGACTTGGGGGAGGAGGAGTCCTGATCCAAGACCATCAAAGTCTGGGAAACCAACGAATTAGAGGAATCGTAGGAACGATAATGCACTGGAGGCAAAAAGGTATCAGCCCTGGTGAAGAACGAAGTTTTCATAGCCTTAGAACTCCGCTTAGAGTCCAATGATGCAAAAGCTTCGACCACTTGTACCGACTGGTACAGTCGAAGGCGCCCAGAATCAAGTTGCTTCACAGGCTGTAGGCGTGTGACTGATAATCGCGGCCTGGCAGAAACCTACGGCTGGTCTGATGGTTTGAGTTCCGGAAGGAGCAAGGAACATGAAGTCAAGAGCTGCTCCCAAGTCAGAAGACTGTTGGCTCTCGATGCCTGGTGTGTATGACCCCATCCTCAGAGTCAGAAGACACATGGCCCATCACGGGCAAACCAGTCGATGCCTCCCATGGTGTAGAAACACCAGGGGGATCAGAAAGCGGCCTGCTTCCAATCCCGGAAGGCAGTGACACGGGGGTGCCTGGAAGCCACTAGTAGCCTCGCTGGAGGCAACCGGAAGGCTCTTGGAAAGAACCTGCATGAGCAAGGAGAGGGCCTCCTTAAGCTCACGGCCCGTATCAGCTGGTTTGACGTGGCTTCACTCCTGACCCTTTTAACCAGCAAAGGATCACGATCCTCTAGAACAACCGACGCGGGGCGATGGTTGGCAGCGGAAATGTCTGAATGCAGATGCTTATAGGGGTATTAAGTACCCCGAGGATCTGAAGTGCGGGAACTCAGGAGAGTCGCCATGGACCTCTGAGGGAGAGAAGGTCCAGGCTGCACAAAATGTGGCGGTCTCGCAAAACTGGCCGAAAGACCAGAGTGTGTGGACGGAAACGCAACAGATTCCATGGTGACCCCACCATGAACATCTGAATCCAAGGAAACACCAGCTGGCCTCGACGGCTGAGAGACCACAGCAGAGAATTCGGCCGGCATCTCCTTCCCGACTTCGCCGAGTGGAAGTCAGGGAAGGCTAATGCGATATCGCACGTCCAAATTACTAGACATCCCTGCAGACCCCTGCAGTGCTACTAAATAACGAAAACAAACGAACATAAATGAAAACAAGTAAAAAATGGCAAAATATAGGCTAATAAAAGTTTAATAGGGGTAGAATGTGTGTGTGGGGGTATGTTTTACTCATGTGTGAAATTTTATCCACTTTTGATGAGTATTTTGGTCATCAAGAGGAATTAAAATGCGTTGCGTGGCGCAGAATTTGTGTTCGTTAATTAGTCGCAGTTGACCTTGCCTACTAAATAACGAAAACAAGAAACGACAGTGGATAATTAATCAGCTGTCAATATTGAATCGGATTAGCGCTTGCACAAATGGCTGGTTTAAGATTTTGTCTATTATATTTTATACATTTATTATTATTATTGTTATTATTTTTTTTAACTGGGATCTATTTTAATTTCCTTTGTTGACTATCTGCTATGTTGGATGTTTTATTGTTTGTCAAACAATGCTACTGATGTACAACACAGTTGTTTTTTGTAATAAGCGACAAACTTTTGATTTTTACTTGCTTATTTTTATAACGACAATGTAGAATCGTTTGACGAAAACGATTGATATTGGCTTGCAAATTTGATAACCGCTTTCTTTTGAACAAAAGCTTGGTTGTTCCGGCAATAATAATTTTCACACTCATGTGCATACCCATCAGTGTATAACATGGCTCATTTGCCAAACTTTATTATTATTTATTTATTGGTGTTTAAGGTCACATCACATATTTCTGCACAATGGCTAATCATGACCGCGACAGTTTTACGGGTGGAGGAAGCCGGAGTACCCGGAGAGAACTACCGAGCAACGGCGAGCAACTGTCAGCTCCCCAACATACGAACTCCACACAACCAGGGTTAGCATTGGTTGAAGACAGGTGCGCCATCGACGTGCAGTACGCCTTATTTAGTAGCACCCGACCCCTGCAGGGATAAGCCAAGGCTGGCTGAAACGTTGATCGTAGACGTTGCATATGGAACAGCAGTAGCAGCAGATACGTCGGAAGCTGTTGAAACCGGTGGAAAGGCAGAGAGAGCAACTTAGCTCTTCTCCAAGGGAGGAGTCACAACCCTAGTGACAGCCTCAGATGTTGATTTGAGAGGGACAACCGTCCCGGAACCAGGCATCTCTTCACCGGGTAATTCAACAGCTCCCGCAGTATCCAATGCAGGAAAAGACTGCACCGAGGGGGTAGAACTTTCACCAGAAGTTGTCCTGTCAGGAGGCCCTGAACGACAGCATTCCCCTTTCCCGTTGGCGCGGGAGGAACAGCTACGAGAACACACCACATGGTTCACAGAAGCCCAAAAGGTGGACAAGCAAGACCCATAGGGTCGAACAAAACACCCATTACATACGGAACAAGAAGCATGAGAATCATCCACATGCTTTGGCAAAAGGCAATGCCCACAATGAACTGTCCTGGGCAGCTGAGGTGAGAGAAGTAGAATGAAAGGTGAACCCAACAGAAAAAAAGAAGTAGAACACCCCCCAACTACAAGAGAAAGATGGAAGGAAATAAAGGCCCGGTGGGAACACAACAGAACCCAGACAGCCAAACGGGACCCAGAAAGCAGAAATTCCACCCTCAATAGAGGGAAGAAATCCTGCCAGAACAGCAGTCCACTGACACCTAACTCCAAAAATAATATCCAAAAGGATAGCATAAATTGTCAACAAATAACCGAACTGCACGGTACATGAAAGTCGCGTGCAAACACGGAGAAAATAATAAATACAAAAAAATGTGGTTGAATGTTATAATGAGAATATACAAAAACACAGCCATGTTATTTGAAGATCAGCAGATCCATAATTCAGTTACAAGAACATGGTGTAAACGAGTTGAATTATCACTGTTTATCAGAGCAAACGAAAGCACATCTTCCTAAGATGGCAGAAGAAATGAGAATAAATCATTGGTTCCACGTCAGCACACTGGTACCGGAAGCCATGGATCTGTTTCAGGAGAAGAGCGTCCCCTACTGGGTGTGCGCAGGTAGCACTCGACCCAGTTTTGGCTTATTTTTTTCTTGGTGCATTTCACCAGTATTCTTTCCCAATTCGCTTGGGAAAGACAAAATAGAGAGTATACCTCCGAGTTAGGGACTTTCACTATAATGCAAGCCAGTTATAAACAATTTTAAGGTAGGTTGATAAGAAATATCCATAACTTTTGTAAAAATCATCGAACCAAACCCCAATTCAAACTTAACCTTTCTTTTGATATAACTGAGGCACAAACCAAGTTTGGTCCTGATCTATAAATCAAAACTGAAGTAGTCATCCAGCAACTTAAAAGTTTACGGTCAGATAGATGGACAGATAGACGGACAGACCACCTACAAAATACATACCATTTTTTTAACTACAGGGGGTATCAGTACCCCGTGGCTCACCAGCAGGTGGCCAATGTAAAGGGGTGGCTGGAGTAAAAAAAAAAAGTACAAAACCTGCACACAAAAGTCCAAAATTAAAGTAAATAAGCAGCTAAAGGTTGATTGAAACGGGGGAGGCAGAAACAAAGGCATTTACAGGCAGTTGTGGGAGTCCGTTACATGACTTTTTGCGAAGAGAGAGTTAGGATGTCTCAAGAGCTAGTCTTGTGGCTGCATGTTTACCACTGCACGTTTAGTGCGAGACATTCGATGGGTCCGACATAGTGTGTATGTGGGGAGGGTGGTACCCCTCCAATACTCTTAGAGTATGTGGTCACGGCTCTCTGCATGCTGAGTATATGGGCAGAGAATTGTTATAGATTGTGGTCCATGTTTTGGACACTCATATGGGTGGACTTCCACCCCATGGAGTTATATAACTTTTCACTGCTTATGAAAATGGATTGCGCTCCATCAGCTGCAGGCTGAGCTTAGATACGGGTTATTTATTTAGCGCATGATACAGCGTGTTGTTTGTGAGTAACTGCTGCGTGTGAAAATACGTGTTTCACTAATTGGGTGTAATTCGAATATACTACGTGTACACTGTCTTATTTGTGAGATCGTATCAGTATTTGGTATGCATGAAGGTCGATGGCACTGGTGGAGGACCAAAGGTGGATGGCTTAGCTACCCGTTTCCTCCATTCACCCCTAGACCTCGCTCTAAGGCTCATCTATAATTGCATGCTATATTGTTGAATGCATGTGCTTTCCATGATACGATGCCGAGGCCGTCAGTGTTTCTAATAAAATGATCTGGCCCTATTTTTAGCGTTTAAGGCCGAATCAGTGTCGGCGCGCAGTTTTAAATATGGCCGTACCAAAAGGCTCATCAGCATGTGTGTGCTGTATTGTTGGAGGTAATGTGCTTTCTATCTATTAGGCTGAGTAATTGCCTGAGTAATTAATTGTCGACATTTCAAAGGATACTGTCGATAGATTGAGAGCAAGTGTGCAGTGTACGCTATTATTTGTCAGTTCGTGCCCTTTATTTGCACTTAATTTGTGCTGAAAAATCATGTGGGTGGATTTCCACTCATTGGGATTATATAACCCTTTATTGCCATTAAGAAAAGATTAGGCTGTATCAGATGTCAGCACCCTTATTTAAGGGTTATTTATTTGACTATTGGCTGCTTTATAGAGGAGCTTGGCTGCTTTGTCGACGAGCTTGATTGCGTAAGCATAGCGTTTGGCTGTTTTATAGAAGGGCTTCGCTTATTCATAATTTGAACAGCACACCTATCATATTTGGAAGAGTTTGATAGGTACCGGTATGAAGTCTATCATTCATACTATTTTATCGTTGTCAGAATGTTTAAGAAGATAGGCTTGTGTATGTACAGTTGTGTTTTGCTAACCGACCACTATATTTTGTATTTTCTCATTCAGTTGGTTCCGTAGAAGTCACTTGGAATCAACATGGAGATGTTACCTTTCTCATAGTCAGTCGGATGGTTTTTGACCTAGCTCCCCTTGAGCATTTGGACTGAAGGAGTCCGGGGGAGGCATGTTTCTGTGTTTGTTCATTTCTATGTGAGGTGGACTTTTGTATTTGTTTCAGTGAGTTAGAATGTAGAGCCCCATGTTGGGGGAAAGGAAATCTTGTAGTATTTGCCTGGCAGAGCCGCTGGTATAAAACAACACGTTTGCCATCACTGCTAACTGATAGACTCATTACACAGAACCATCAAATATCTCGCTAATTCATTATAATTGGCCTATTAATAGATAGGTGTCGCTTCCCCCCCCCCCCCCCCCCCCCCCCACACACACACACACACCCTAAGCATGGTGCATACCCAATATCAAAAGATTCTGCCTGCTGGATCTTGAGAAGAAGATTTTCAAAGAAATTTGCCTGAAATGCACTAAGTTCAAATTCGAGCTTCTATAGTGAGCCCAAATATGAATCCAGGGAGCCGATTTGAACAAACTTGAATCAGATCCACCCCACAATGATGCATACCAAATAACAAAGATTCTGCCTGCTGAATCTGGAGAAGAAGATTTTTTAAGAAATTTGCCTGAAATGCTCTAATTTCGAATTCGGGCTTCTATAGTGAGCCCAAATATGAATCCAGGGGGGCCGATTTGAACAAACTTGAATCAGATCCACCCCACAATGTTGTATACCAAATATCAAAAGATTCTGCCTGCTGGATCTGGAGAAGATTTGTTAAGAAATTTGCCTGAAATGCACTAAGTTCGAATTCGGGCTTCTATAATGAGCCCAAATATGAACCCAGGGGGTCGATTTGAACAAACTTGAATCAGATCCACCCCACAATGTTGCATACCAATTATCAAAAGCTTCTGCCTGCTGGATCTGGAGAAGAAGATTTTTTAAGAAATTTGCCTGAAATGCACTAAGTTCGAATTCGAGCTTCTATACTGAGCCCAAATATAAACCCAGGGGGCCAATTTGTACAAACTTGAATCAGATCCACCCCACAATGTTGCATACCAAATATCAAAAGATTCTGCCTGCTGGATCTGGAGAAGAAGATTTTTGAAGAAATTTGCCTGAAATGCACTAAGTTTGAATTCGGGCTTCTATAGTGAGCCCAAATATGAATCCAGGGAGCCGATTTGAACAAACTTGAATCAGATCCACCCCACAATGTTGCATACCAAATATCAAAAGATTCTGCCTGCTGGATCTGGAGAAGAAGATTTTTTAAGAAATTTGCCTGAAATGCACGAAGTTCGAAATCGGGCTCCTATACTAAGCCCTATATGAACCCAGGGGGCCGATTTGAACAAACTTGAATCAGATCCACCCTACAATGTTGCATACCAAATATCAAAGGATTCTGCCTGCTGGATCTGGTGAAGAAGATTTTTTAATCTTTTTCCCATTGTTTGCAGTGTTAAAAAGTGCTGACTGAGAACTTTTTCAAAGTCCTGAAAAAAGTACCTTGTGATCAAACAGATACGGATTTTCTTTAACCATTCTATTCTACTGGATAAAAGTAAGCTTTATACAAAATAAGAATTCTCTGTGCCGTGTAGTTTTGGAGATATGGCAGTTTTAAGGTTTTTCCTATTTTTAGCTCCCGAGGTTCCCAAGGGGCAATGAGAAAAAAAATTTTTGCATCAATCAACTACTTATGACCCATTATCATCTCATATCAAATTTGGTTCAAATCGACCTGACGGTTCTGAAAATAGAAATTTTAGGTGTGGCCAAAATTTTTGGCCCTCCCATAACGAAGGCAAATAATGCCCGACAAACTTCTCTTGAACAAACTTGAGTCTACACCTCAAAAGGAAGCTGCATATCAAATATCAAGTCTCTGCTATTGCTGGTTCTTGAGAAGAAGATTTTTTAAGAATTGGAGCATTTTTGCCCCATCCCTCTGCTCAATATGAGCCGAAACCTAATTTGACAAAAAATCAAAATGCCCTTATATAACCCCTACTCACATGAAATTTCATTAATATGTGGCCAGTGGTTTGAGAGAAAAAGGCCCAAACACCACCTTCACGCCGGATGCCGAACGAAAAGTGATCAGAATAGCTCACCCTGACTTTCAGTCAGGTGAGCTAATAACCCTTAAAAAAGGGTGCTGATATCTGATACAGCCTAATCTGTTCTTAATGGCAATAAAGGATTATATAATCCCAATGAGTGGAAATCCACCCACATGATTTTTCAGCACAAATTGAGTGCAAATAAAGGGCACGAACTGACAAATAATAGCGTACACTGCACACTTGCTCTCAATCTATCGAAAACATCCTTTGAAATGTCGACAATTAATTACTCAGGCAATGTACTCAGCCTAACAGTTGGAAAGCACATTACCTCCAACAATACTGCACACACATGCTGATGAGCCTTTTGGTACGGCCATATTTAATACTGCGTGCTGACACTGATTCGGCCTTACAAGCTAAAAATAGGGCCAGATCATTTTATTAGAAACACTGATGGCCTCGGCATCGTATCATGGAAAGCACATGCATTTAACAATATAGCATGCAATTATAGACGAGCCCTAGAGCGAGGTCTAGTGGTGAATGGAGGAAATGGGTAGCTAAGCCATCCACCTTTGGTCCTCCACCAGTGCCATCGACCTTCACGCATACCAAATACTGATACAATCTCACAAATAAGACAGTGTACACGTAGTATATTCGAATTACACCCAATTAGTGAAACACGTATTCTCACACGCAGCAGTTACTCACAAACAACATGCTGTATCATGCGCTAAATAAGTAACCCGTATCTAAGCTCAGCCTACAGCTGATGGAGCGCAATTCATTTTCATCAGCAGTGAAAAGTTATTCAACTCCATGGGGTGGAAGTCCACCCATACGTGTGTCCAAAACATGGACCACAATCTATAACAAGAGGCCCCACGGGGCCTGAGGGCGCTCACCTGATACTGGCCGAGTCATATCACCAAAATAGCAAGGGATTCTGCCTTGTGGTTATTATCAGTTTTTCAACATAAAAGTGTTTTCTCTACTTAGTAACCCAGAGTGTTCATATGTTAGATCCCCATATTGGGTACTCAATAATTTATCTATTTATTTATTGGAATTTAAGGTCACTTTCTAAGGCTACATCATTACAGAGGCATAATTATAATATCAGGTTTGGTCAATCGTTTATGCCTATTACTGCCCACTTTACAGGGCTTTCAACGCAGGAATTGGTTACTGGGCCCAATTTTATCAATAAACCAGAACTTGAACAAATTTCAATTTGCCGCTTCTAAGAAAACTAAAAATCAAATATCAAAAGATTCTGAGAGGAGTATCAGAAAAAAAAGATTTTTTAAGAATATTTCTCATACTGAATTAAGTTATACATTGGGCTCCCATAGGGAACCCAAAAACAAAAGCTTCTGAAGCAGTGGTTTGGGAGAAGAAGATTATTCAACGTTATTCCCATTACCTACAATGTTAAAAAATGATGACTCGGCACTTTTAGTCCTGGAAAAGTACTTATGATAAAACCAATGGCATTTTTTTCACCATTCCTTTCTCCCGGCCCTAAGGAAGCTTCACATTGTATAAAAATTCTCAGTGCCATGTAGTTCTGGAAATATGGGCATTCAAAAAAAAAAAATTTTTTCAGCTATCAAATTTGGTTCAAATCGACCTCTTGGTTTGGAAAATAAAAATTTTGGTATAATTTGGGCTTCTACAGTGAGCCCAAATATGAACCAAGGGACTTGGCTTTAACAAACTTCACTCTCAGCCCCCCCCCCCCCCCCCCCCCCCCCCCCCCCCCCCTACGAATGCTGTACATCAAATATCAAAAGATTTTGACTGGTGGATCTGAAAAAAAAATTTTTTTTAAAGAATATTGCTCAGGGTAAACAATTTTCGGCATAAATTAGGTACTTATGACCCAATAAGCCCTCATATCAAATTTGGTTCAAATCGACTTTTTGGTTTGGAAAATAAAAATTTTGGTATAATTTGGGCTCCCACAGTGAGCCCAAATATGAACCCAGGTACTTGGCTTTACCAAACTTCACTCTCAGCCCCTAAGAATGCTGTACATCAAATATCAAAACATTTTGACTGGTGGATCTGAAAAAAAATTTTTTTTTAAAGAATATTCCTCATATTGAACTAAGTTATAATTTGGGCTCCCACAGGGAGACCAAATATGAGCCGAAGGACTTGACTTGAACAAACTTGAATCTCACCTCCCTAAGCATACTGTATACCAAATATCAAAAGATTCTGACCGGTGGATGCGAAGAAGAAGATTTTAAAAGAATATACCTCGTATTGCACTAAGTTACAATTTGGGTTCCCAAAGGGAGTCCAAATATGAACTCAGGGACTTGGCTTGAACAAACATCAATCTCACCCCCCTAAGGATGATGCATAGCAAATATCAAAAGATTCTGATTTGTGGATCCGAAGAAGAAGATTTTTAAAATATATCCCTCATATTGCACTAATTTGAACATTTGGGTTCCCATAGGGAACCCAAATATGGACCGAGGAATTTGATTTCTACAAATATGTGAATCAATGTTCCAAAGATGTTATATGTAAAATATGAAAGCTTTTAGAGCAGTGGTTTGGAAGAAAACAATTCTTTATTTTTTTCCCATTGCCTACTGTGTTAAAAAATACTGACTCAGCACTTTTTCAGAGTCCCGAAAAAGTACCCTATGATAAAACCGATAGCAATTTTTTTTTACCAATCCTTTCTGTTGGTCCCAAGAAAGCTTCACACCAAATAAAAATTCTCACTGCCGTGCAGTTTTTGAGATATAGGCGTTTTAATTTTTTTCTATTTTTAGCTCCTGTGGTTCCCACGGGGCTACAGGAAAAAAAATTTCTGCATAAATTAGGTACTTATGACCCAATAAGCCCTCACATAAAATTTGGTTCAAATTGGCCTCTCGGTTTAAAAAATAGAAATTTGGGGTGGGGCCAAAATTTTTGCTCCTCCCATAACATCGCCAAGTATAGACCTACAAACTTCTCTTGAACAAACTTGAGTCTACACCTCAAAAGGAAGCTGCATACCAAATATCAAGTCTCTGCTATTGCTGGTTCTTGAGAAGAAGATTTTTTAAGAATTGGAGCATTTTTGCCCCACCCCTCTGCTCAATATGAGCCGAAACCTAATTTGCCCAAAAATCAAAATGCCGCTATATAACCCCTACTCACATGAAATTTCATTAACATGCGGCCAGTGGTTTGGAAGAAAAAGACCCAAACACCACCTTCACGCCGGACGACGGACGACGGACGCCGGACGACGGACGAAAAGTGATCAGAAAAGCTCACCCTGACTTTCAGTCAGGTGAGCTAACAATTCTCTGCCCATATACTCAGAGAGCCGTGACCGCATACTCTAAGAGTATTGGAGGGGTACCACCCTCCCAACATACACACTATGTTGGACCCACCGAATGTCTCACACTAAACGTGCAGTGGTAAACATGCAGCCACAAGACTAGCTCTTGAGACATCCTAACTCTCTCTTCGCAAAAAGTCATGTAACGGACTCCCACAACTGCCTGTAAGCATGCCTTTGTTTCTGCCTCTCCCGTTTCAATCATGACAGTTGCTCGGTGGATATCTCCAAGTACTCCAGTTTCCTCCGTCCGTAAAACTGCCATGGTCATGATTAGCCATTGTGCAGAAATATGTGACCTTAAAACACCAATAAATAAATAAATTAATGATAAATCTAACTCTTAAGCCTCGGAGTTAAATCTTGAATTTCTCAAAATATGAAGTCATGGCTATTTTAAAGCAATGATTGGAAATTCATTGAATTATGGCGCAAAGAAATAATGTAAAATATGTTAAAAAAACAAGAGCTATGCCTGGCATTGCATAATATACCAGGTAGGCTTTTTCGAATAGAACATAACCAGTGTTTTCATCCAACAAATAACTGCTATTTGTATAAATTGATCTAATGATAACAATCTCAGATTTAGTCTGGTACCACTAAAGAGAAGCATGCAGAACAGAAAAAATATTAGAAGCTTCAACCGCAACTATAGTGCATATATATTATACATACAATATTATCTTGGATATACTAACCATTTATCAACTTTGATGTGCGGAACCATCAAGTCCTCCATTTCATTGTGCAGTCCTCCACAGCCCTAAACGTTTACAAACAGACAGAGGGATAAACAGACATTGTTTTACTCGAGAAATGCTCCAAAAATGTTGAAAATGCTCCAAGTCGGAAGAGGTCCATACCTCATGCAAAATTACTGAAGCCCAATTCAAACCTGACCTGTAGTTTTGTATAATTGAGTCACATGCCAAATTTGGTTGAGGTCAAATAGGCGGAACTAAAGTTATCGTCCAGGAACCAAAATGTTGACAGAAATAAGCAATTTCTAAGTCGAAAATTTAAATTTTATAGTAAATTTCCTTTCTTATTATACCTTCCACAATTGTATACAACTGGCTTGCATTACAGTTGAAGTCCCTAACTCATAAGTATACTCTATTTTGACCTTTCCCGAGCAATTTGGGAAAGGAAAGAGACGCAAAAGAACCAAGAAAAAATAAGCCAAAACTGGGTGTGCTACCAGTGCACACCCAGTAGGGGATGCTCTTTTAGAACAGATACATGGCTTCCGGTACTAATGTGCAGACGTGTAACCAATGACTCATTCTTTTGAATCCGCCAAAATTGGAGTTATGTGATCAGCGGAGAGGAAGGATTCTTACCTGAATGAGAAGACGGGAGGGCCTGCACATAAACAATTGTGGTAGGTATAATAAGAAAGGAAATTTACTACAAAATTTAAATTTCTTATCAACCAACCTTACAATTGTTAACAAAAGGCTGAATTGACAATTGGAGGAGAGAATCACATATCCAACCCCCACATCACTCGACTGCGCTGGAACCGTGAACAGAAGATTTCCCTAGACCTATAAAACCATAGCATCACAAACATTAGTAAAAGACAATGAAAGATAAGGCGTATGGCTTTGTGCGACACAAACAGAAAGGACAGTAACCAATCACAGGGCTGGAACTGACCTTAAAAGAACCCTAATGGCTAGGGTAGACAACAGCCTGAGCAGAAGAGGGCCCGAAGAAAAAAGGTCCTCAGACTATTCTTAAAATTAACGCAGGTAGGTGGTGGAGAAAGTGGAAGCATTTCTCCAGTAGGCTGCCTGCATAATATCAGACAACTTGACGGAGTAGCATAAGCCCAGGAGGTAGACAAGGAACGTACCTCGTGGGCAGAAATACGATTGGTAACGCAATCGTCAGCCACTAGACGAGCGAAGGACGCGCGAATAGCAAGACAAATCCATCAAGAAATAGATTGATGAGAAATCTTCTGTTGACCAGGAATAAGAGACAGAAAAAAATCGTTCTCTGCCTTTCCAAATGAACTGCGTCCAGTTGAGATAAATGCGAATCGCACGAACCGGACAGAGCAAAGGGCGATTACCCTCGGCAGAAGGAAGAGCCCTGATGCAGATAGGAGGTGAAGTAGTTTCTGGCATTTGAATCTTGGTCAGAAAGGAGCAATCAGTGGAAAAAGTAACACTGCTGGTGGGGCTCCTAAAAAAGTCTGGATCAACTGAGAGGGCGTGAAGCTTACCAACGCTTCTGGCTGAGGCAAAAGCCATCAGAAAAGCCGTCTTGTATGTGAGAAACCGCATATCCACCTGGGATAAAGGTTCGAACGCCCCCCCTCCCCCCCTCCCCCACCCCCCCAAGCAAAGCAAGCAGCACCCAAGAAAGATTCCATCTTGGGGTAAGCTGCAAAATCCTAGGCCTTTTCAAGGAAAAGTGCCGAATAAGCTTGGAGAGGTACGGATCAGTGCCGATACAACGCTTTCCCACACACAAAAAGGTCTCCGAAAGCATGGACTGTACCCTTTGATGGTAACAGGTTGGAGACACCAAGAAACAAACAGATATACCAGAAACTCCGAAACCTGTGTTATCGAAGGATCGGCATAATCAACAGAGTGATCAGCACACCATCGACAGAAAACCTTCCACTTAACCGCATAGGCTAAACCAGTGGAGTGCCACCTTGCACTCCACTGCTGGTCTCGAAAAACCTGTACGGAGGAGACAGGACCTGACAAAAGATATGCGTGAAGGCACAATGAAGTCGGGTCGACGTGATACCTCGGATGACCTTGGCAAATGGCAAAGACATAGAGGGAGACGTGCCGGAACCGCTGCCAACAGAGAGTGGAGCTGATTGATCCACACCCACTGAGGCAACAGGAGGGGGGGGGGGGGGGGTCAGAATGATTCGACAACTGCAGGTTCGTATCTTGGCTAGAACCCGATGCAGAATCGGAACCGGCTGGAAGGCGGAGCCGACTAGACCTTTCCAATCGAGTGGCAGGGCATCACGGCAGAGGATCTGGACACGGGGACACGAACCTGATGGTTCCAATGGGTCGCAAAAAGATCGATGTGGGGACGACCCCAGAGATCGCAAAGCGACTGGAGCACTGACCTGTGAAGCATCGACTCGGTGGAAATGACCCTGCCCCGTCGGGACAGGGAGTCAGCTAGGACGTTCAGACGACCGGGAATGTGACGAACCAACACCCCAGCGTTGACATCCTGAGCGAGCAGTAAAAGATCCCAAGCCATTTCGCACATGGGAACCGAGTGCGTGCCACCCTGGTTCCGAATGTAATCGACCACTTCCGAATTGTCAGACAACAGAAAGGCCTGATGATTCAAAAGGTGGGGGATCCACTGCCGGAAACTCAGAAGAGCAAGAAGCTCCTTCTGGTTGATGTGAAAAGCTGCTTGATCCTGGCCCCATACACCGTGAATGGAAAGACCTAGAGGATCCAACGTCGCTCCACAGCTGAGATCGCTGGCATCTGCCATCAGAACATGATACGATGTAGTAATCCACTGAACATCGGTCCAGAAAAGAAGGTGGCGGTGAAGAGATGCTGGTAACTGAAGCACCAGATCCAGAGAATCGACATTCGGTCTCCAACAACTGAGCAGAAAGTGTTGGAGAGGTCTGATATGCAGCCGACCTAGCGGAATGAGGTCCGTCACCGAGACCGAACAGACGGAGAATACTCAGAGCCGTTGCGAACGTGGACTGGGTCAGAGTCAGTGCGAAAGCCAAGAGAATCACAACCCTCGCCCGGGGAATAGCCACCGTATTCAGCTGAGTATGGAAGTCCATCCCCAGATGACAGAACGACTGAGAAGGGACCAGGACCGACTTCTCCTCGTTGACTCTGAACCCTAACGACGTGAGCAGAATCAACAGTTTGTCGACATCTGATTCCAGAAGAGCAGCATTGGAGTGCCTGTGGAGGTTATCACGCGATGCGATGGAAAGCTATCACATGCGACATCAGTCGGGTTTAGGGCCAAGGAACCAGGTTGAGGCCAAAAGATATGGCCTTGAACTGGTAAATTCACCCAGAAAAGTGAACCTGAGATACTTTCGCGATGTCCGATGAATCAGAACATGAAAGTGTCTCGCAGGTCAATGCTGGATACGAACTCTCCCTGGTGAATGGAGGGGCGAACCGACCTGAAAGTCTCCATGCGGAACTTGGGAGCAATGATAGACTGGTTCAGGATACTCAGATCGATAACCGGTCGGAGTCGGCAGTCCTTCTTCGGCACCAAGAACAGGCAGTAATAAAATCCCAATGAATAAATGTTCTTGTCCTCAATCGCTCCCTTTGACAGGAGACTGTCCATCTCCGTGATCAGAAGTTCCTGACGTGAAACGTCTTTAGAAACTTGGGTTGGAAGAGGCTCTCTCGACAGAGTGGGATGCCTCCGAAAGGATATCCGCAGACCGGACCGAACAACATCTCACACGCAAGGATCGGATGTGATCGTGGTGGTCCAACAATCTGCAAACTCTGATATCCTTCCTCCAACCTGGGACAAAATGAGGTGAGGACCTTCATTTCGAGCCCCAATGAGACCCGTGAGAGGAGAAACCACCTCCTCTGCTAGATGTAGAATCCTGAGACCTCCTTCTGGTCTGCCGACGTTTACACTTACCACGTAAGAGGAAGAAGCGGAAGCAGGAGGATCAGCCCTTGGCTTCACAGAGGAAGCAGAAGGGTGTCTGTTAGGCTTAGAACGGCCCCGGCCTCCGACAGTAGGCTGATCAAGGTGGCGAAGCAGCAGCTGATCTTTGGAATGACAGAGAGCATCATCACGGACCGTCACCACGGAACCATGGAATAGTCGCTGACCCATCAAAGCAGATCGAAGAGATGAGCCCTGCCCTTCAGGAAGGGAACAGCTTGTGTCCGACACAGTGATCCAGCGAATGAATTCCAGGTTAGCCGTGTTACAGGCATGCGTGTGAGTAAGATGCATGAGCGCCTTAGAGATCACACGCAAAGGAGCCTGTACGTCATCAAACTTATCTGGAGGCAGATAAGCAGCCAAGGCAGAGACAACGTGATCCCAGAGAGAAAGCATGCCTAGCATCTCTCTCGATAACCCCAACAGGGACTCCAGTGTCGCCATAGGAATAACGGCCGACTTGGGGCTGGAAAGCCCAAGGGAGGAGGAGTCCTGATCCAAGACCGTCAAAGTCTGGGAAACCAACGAATTAGAGGAATCGCAGGAACGATAATGCACTGGAGGCAAAAAGGTATCAGCCCTGGTGAAGAACGAAGTTTGCATAGCCTTAGAACTCAGCTTAGAGTCCAATGATGCAAAAGCTTCAACCACTTGTACCGACTGGTACAGTCGAAGGCGCCCAGAAGCAGGCTGCTTCACAGGCTGTAGGAGTGCGACTGATAATTGCAGCCTGGTAGAAACCTACGGCTGGTCTGATGGTTTGAGTTCCGGAAGGAGCAAGGAACATAAAGTCAAGAGCTGCTCCCAAGTCAGAAGACTGTTGGCTCTCGATGTCTGGTGTGTATGACCCATCCTTAGAGTCAGAAGACACATGGCCCATCACGGGCAAACCAGCCGATGCCTCCCATGGTGTAAAAACACCAGGGGGATCAGAAAGCGGCCTGCTTCCAATCCCGGGAGGCAGTGACACGGGGGTGCCTGGAAGCCACTAGTAGCCTCACTGGAGGCATCCGGAAGGCTCTTGGAAAGAACCTGTGTGAGCAAGGAGGGGGCCTCCTTAAGCTCACGGCCCGTATCAGCTGGTTTGACATGGCTTCACTCCTGACCGTTTTAACCAGCAAAGGGTCACAATCCTCTAGAACAACCGATGCGGGGCGATGGTTGGCAGCCGAAATATCTGAATGCAGATACTTATAGGGGTATTAAATACCCCAAGGATCTGAAGTGCGGGAACTCAGGAGAGTCTCCATGGACTTCTGAGGGAGAGAAGGTCCAGGCTGCACAAAATGTAGCGGTCTCGCAAAACTGGCCGAAAGACCAGAGTGTGTGGACGGAAACGCAACAGATTCCATGGTGACCCCACCATGAACATCTGAATCCAAGGAAACACCAGCTGGCCTCGACGGCTGAGAAACCACAGCAGAGAATTCGGCCGGCATCTCCTTCCCGACTTCGCCGAGTGGAAGTCAGGGAATGCTGATGCGATATCCCACGTCCAAATTACTAGACATCCCTGCAGACCCCTGCAGGGATAAGCCAAGGCCGGCTGAAACGATGATCGTAGACATTGTATATGGAACAGCAGTAGCAGCAGATACGTCGGAAGCTGTTGAAACCGGTGGAAAGGCGGAGAGAGCAACTTAGCTCTTCTCCAAGGGAGGAGTCACAACCCTAGTGACAGCCTCAGATGTTGATTTGAGAGGGACAACCGTCCCGGAACCAGGCATCTCTTCACTGGGTAATTCAACAGCTCCCGCAGTATCCAATGCAGGAAAAGACTGCACCGAGGGGGTAGAACTTTCACCAGAAGTTGTCCTGTCAGGAGGCCCTGAACGACAGCATTCCCCTTTCCCGTTGGTGCGGGAGGAACAGCTACGAGAACACACCACATGGTTCACAGAAGCCCAAAAGGTGGACAAGCAAGACCCATAGGGTCGAACAGAACACCCATTACATGCGGAACAAGAAGCATGAGAATCATCCACATGCTTCGGCAAAAGGCAATGCCCACAAGGAACTGTCCTGGGCATAGCTGAGGTGAGAGAAGTAGAATGAAAGGTGAACCCAACAGAAACAAGAGGCCCCACGGGGCCTGAAGCGCTCATCTTGTACAGAACACAATTTAAACAGAGTCCAAGAATGAGTCTACATTAAGCAAGCCATCTCCATAGGCTACACTGTCAATCCTTGAGTCCCTCAGGAGTGACAAAAATAATCTGGGCATCATGCCTTTTCTTCAGTTGATCATAAGTAAAATGTAGAGCTCCCCTATGAAGCCCCTTGATACAACCTATGTGGATTAATCTTAGTACCTCTAGAAGGTACTGAATACAAAATTTTTAATTCTTCAGCAGAATGGCCAATTCCGGCTCCCATAGAGAGCCCAAATATTAACCCAGGCTCTTGATTTGAACACAGTTAAATCTGACTTCCCTAGAGATGTTGTGTACCAAATATGAAAGCATTCTGACTGTTGGATCTGAAGAAGAGAAATTGTAAAGAAATTTCTCCAAATTGCACTAAGTTCAAATTTGGGCTACCATAGCGAGCCCAAATATTGACCTATGGATCCGATTTGAACAAACTTGAATCTGACCCCCCTAGAGATGTTGTATACCAAATGTGAAAGCATTCTGACAAGTGAATCTGAAGAAGAAGATTTTTGAAGAAATTCCCTCATATTGTACTAAGTTAAATTTCATGTTCCCATATGGAGCCCAAATATTAACCTAGGCACTCGAATTGAACAACCTGGAATCTGACCCCCCTAGAGATGTTGTATACCAAATATAAAAGCATTCCGACTGGTGGATCTGAAGAAGAAGATTTCTAAAGAAATTTTCTCATATTGCACTAAGTAAAAATTTGGGCTACCATAGTGAGCTCAAATATATACCTAGGGATCTGATTTGAACAAACCTGAATCTGACCCCCACAGAGATGCTGCATACCAAATATCAAAGCATTCTGACTGATGGATCTGAAGAAGAAGATTTTTTTAAATTACCCTCCATATTGAACAAAGATCAAATTTGGGCTTCCGTAGGAAGCCCAAATATTAACCTAGGGACTTGGTTTGAACAATCTAGAATCTGACCCTCATAACAATGATGTATACCAAATATTAAAAGATTCTGACTGGTGGTTCTGAAGAAGAAGATTTTTAAAGAATATTCCCCATATTACCCTATGTTAAAACTTCGGGCTCCTGTAGAGAGCCCAAATATGAACCAATGAGCTTTATTTCAACAAACTTTTATCTGACCCCCCTATGAATGCTGTATACCAAATATCAAAAGATTCTGATGATTGGTTCTGGAGAAAAGATTTTTTAAAATTTTTGCAAATATGCTGACTCAGCATTTTTTCGATGCCCATTACAGAACACCCTAACATAACCGATGGCAATTTTTTTTTACCATTCAATTCTACTGGTCATAAGGATACTTCATACCAAATAAAAGCTCTCTGTTCCGTGGGGTTTGGGAAATATGGGCGTTTGAAAATATTTCTATTTTTAGCTCCCAGGGTTCCCATGGGGATGCGGAAATTTTTTTTTTTGGCATGGGTCATGTACTTATGACCCAATAATACCACAAACCAAATTTGGTTCATACCGGACCATCGGTTCAGAAAATGGAAATTTTGGGTGGGGCCAAAAATCTTACCCCTCCTATTACAAAGCCAAATATTACTTCACGAACTTCGTTTGAACAAACTTGATTCTACACCTCATATGGAAGCTCCATAGCAAATATCAAGTCATTGTACACACTGGTTCTTGAGAAGAAGATTTTTAAAATATTTGGGTGCATTTTCCCCCACTCCCTCCCTATGGGGCTGGGCATGCTGAGTTGAACAAAAATGAAATGCCCCTTTGGGACCATCACTCACACAAACTTTCACTTGAATTGGCCCAGTGGCTTTGGAGGAGAAGACCAAAACATGGTGTTGACGGACGACAGACGACGGACGACGGATGACAGACGACGCACGACAGACGACGGACGACGGACGGGAAGCGATGAGATTAGCTCAGCTTGACTTTGTCAAGATGAGCTAAAAAAGAAGTAGAATACCCCCCAACTACAAGAGGAAGGTGGCAGGAAATAAAGGCCCGGTGGGAACACAACAGAACCCAGACAGCCAAACGGGACCCAGAAAGCAGAAATTCCACCCTCAATAGAGGGAAGAAATCCTGCCAGAACAGCAGCCAACTGACACCTAACTCCAAAAATAATATCCAAAAGGATAGCATAAATTGTCAACAAATAACCAAACTGCACGGTACACGAAAGTCGCACGCGAACACAGAGAAAATAATAAATACAAAAAATGTGGTTGAATGTTATAATGAGAATATACAAAAACACAGCCATGTTATTTGAAGATCAGCAGATCCATAATTCAGTTACAAGAACATGGTGCAAACGAGTTGAATTATCACTGTTTATCAGAGCAAACGAAAGCACATCTTCCTAAGATGGCAGAAGAAAAGAGAATAAGTTACACGTCAGCACACTGGTACCGGAAGCCATGGATCTGTTCCAGGAGAAGAGCGTCCCCTACTAGGTGTGTGCCGGTAGCACTTGACCCAGTTTTGGCTTATTTTTTTTTTGGTGCATTTGCACCAGTATTCTTTCCCAAATCACTTGGGAAAGACAAAATAGAGAGTATACCTCCGAGTTAGGGACTTTCACTATAATGCAAGCCAGTTATAAACAATTGTAAGGTAGGTTGATAAGAAATGTCCATAACTTTTGTAAAAATCATCGGACCAAACCCCAATTCAAACTTAACCTTTCTTTTGATATAACTGAGGCACAAACCAAGTTTGGTCCTGATCTATAAATCAAAACTCAAGTAATCATCCGGCAACTTAAAAGTTTATGGTCAGATAGATGGACAGAGGGACGGACAGACCACTTACAAAATAGATACCATTTTTTTAACTACATGGGGTATCCCATGGCTCACCAGTAGGTGGCCAATGTAAAGGGGTGGCTGGAGTAAAAAAAAAAGTACAAAACCTGCACACAAAAGTCCAAAATTAAAGTAAATAAGCAGCTAAAGGGTTAAATAATATAATAATAGCCCCAAGAAGCATGCTAACATAAAATAGGAACCATGGCAATATGCTACAAGGTAAGTCTCCACTTTGAAGAAAAGAAAGACAAACCTCAAAACCTGCACATAAAAGTAAAAAAAAGTTTCACATTTGTTTCAAAGGGTTAAAATTGAGAAAAATACCCTGAAAATGTCACAGTAACCACAATGGCAATATGCCAGTAAGGTGAAACTCTACTTGAAAAATATCCACTTGGAAGAAAAGAAAGACAAACCTCAAAACCTGCACATAAAAGTAAACAAGAGACCCCAGGGGGCCTGAGGGCGCTCACCTGACAAGGTAGCCTAAATATCAACCCAGAGAATTGATTTCAATAAGTTGCATCTGCTCCTCCTAAGAAAAGCTTATACCAAATATCCAAATATTCTGACCAGTGTATCTAAAAAAGATTTTTAAAGAATATTCCTCATATTGAACTAAGTCATAATTCGAGCTCCCACAGGGAGCCCATATATGAACCCAGGGACTTGGCTTTAACAAACCTTAATCTCACACCCTTAAAGATTCTGCACACCAAATATCAAAACATTCCGACTGCTGGATCTGAAGAAGAAGATTTTTAAAGAAAATTCCTCATTTTGAACCAAGTTACAATTCAAGCTCCCACAATCAGCCCAAATATGGACCTAGGGACATGGCTTGAACAAACTTGAATCTTACCCCCCTAAGGATGCTGTATAAAAAATATCAAAAGCATTCATCTGCTGGATCTGAAGAAGACTTTTAAAGAAAATTCCTCATTTTGAACTAAGTTGTCATTCAGGCTCCCATAGTGAGCCCAAATATGAACCAAGGGACTTGGCTTGAACACACTAGAATCTCAGCCCCCTAAGGTTGCTCCATGCCAAATATCAAAACATTTCAACTGCTGAATCGGAAGAAGAAGATTTTTAAAGAAAAATTCCTCATATTGACTAAGTTATAATTTGGGCTCCCACAGGGAGCCCAAATATGGACCCATGGACTTGGCTTTAACACACTTGAATCCCCCCCTCCCCCTAAGGATGCTACTCACCACATATCAAACCATTCCGACTGCTGGATCTGAAGAAGAAGATTTTTTAAGAAAATTCCTCATTTTGAACAAAGTTACAATTCAAGCTCCCACAGTGAGCCCAAATATGGACCTAGGGACATGGCTTGAACAAACTTGAATCTCACCCCCCTAAGGATGCTGCATACCAAATATCAAAACATTCTGACTGCTGGATCTAAAGAAGATTTTTAAAGAAAATTCCTCATTTTGAATTAAGTTATAATTTAGGCTCCCACAGTGAGCCCAAATATGAACCCAGGGACTTGGCTTGAACAAAATTGAATCTCACCCCCCTAGGCATGGTGCATACCAAATATCAAAAGATTCTGCCCGCTGGATCTGGAGAAGAAGATTTTCAAAGAAATTTGCCTGAAATGCACTAAGTTCAAATTTGGGCTCCTATACTGAGCCCAAATATAAACCCAGGGAGCCGATTTGAACAAACTTGAATCAGATCCACCCCACAATGTTGCATACCAAATATCACAAGATTCTGCCTGTTGGATCTGGAGAAGAATTTTGAAGAAATCTGCCTGAAATGCACTAAGTTCGAATTTGGGCTTCTATAGTGAGCCCAAATATGAATCCAGGTGGCTGATTTGAACAAACTTGAATCAGATCCACCTCACAATGTTGCATACCAAATATCAAAATATTCTGGCTGCCAGGATCTGGAGAAGATTTTTGAAGAAATTTGCCTGAAATGCACTAAGTTCGAATTCGAGCTTCTATAGTGAGCCCAAATATGAATCTAGGGAGCCGATTTGAACAAACTTGAATCTCACCCCCTAAGGATGCTGCATACCAAATATCAAAACATTCTGACTGCTGGATCTAAAGAAGATTTTTAAAGAAAGTTCCTCATTTTCAATTAAGTTATAATTTAGGCTCCCACAGTGAGCCCAAATATAAACCCAGGGACTTGGCTTTAACAAAATTTAATCTCACCCCCCTAGGCATGGTGCATACCAAATATCAAAAGATTCTGCCTGCTGGATCTGGAGAAGAAGATTTTTTAAGAAATTTGCCTGAAATACACTAAGTTCAAATTTGGGCTACTATACTGAGCCCAAATATAAACCCAGGAAGCCGATTTGAACAAACTTGAATCAGATCCACCCCACAATATTGCATACCCAATATCAAAAGATTCTGCCTGCTGGATCTGGAGAAGAAGATTTTCAAAGAAATTTGCCTGAAATGCAGTAAGTTCAAATTTGGGCTCCTATACTGAGCTCAAATATAAACCCAGGGGGCCGATTTGAACAAACTTGAATCAGATCCACCCCACAATGTTGCATACCAAATATCAAAAGATTCTGCCTGCTGGATCTGGAGAAGAAGATTTTTTAAGAAATTTGCCTGAAATGCACCAAGTTCGAAATCGGGCTTCTATACTGAGCCCAAATATGAACCCAGGGGGCCAATTTGAACAAACTTGAATCAGATCCACCCTACAATGCTGCATACCAAATATCAAAAGATTCTGCTTGCTGGATCTGGAGAAGAAGATTTTTTAATGTTTTTCCCATTGCCTACAGTGTTAAAAAGTGCTGACTCAGCACTTTTTCAAAGTCCCGAAACTGTACCCTATGATAAAACCGATGGCAATTTTTTTTTACCAATTCTTTCTGTTGGTCCTAAGGAAGCTTCACACCAAATAAAAATTCTCGGTGCCGTGCAGTTTTGGAGATATGGGCGTTTTAATTTTTTTCTATTTTTAGCTCCTGCGGTTCACATGGGGCTACTGGAAAAAAAAAAAAGCATAAATTAGGTACTTATGACCCAATAAGCCCTCACATAAAATTTGGTTCAAATCAGCCTCTCGGTTTGGAAAATAGAAATTTTGGGCGGGGCCAAAAATTTTGCCCCTCCCATAACGACGCCAAGTATAGCCCCACAAACTTCTCTTGAACAAATCTGAGGCTACACCTCAAAAGGAAGCTGCACACCAAATATCAAGTCTCTACTACTGCTGGTTCATGAGAAGAAGATTTTTTAAGATTTCAGCACACTTTTTGGGTGTGGCCCTACCCACGGGCGAGGCAACTTGATTTGAACAAAATCAAATTGCGATGTTATAACAAACTATTATCTCAAATATCAATTAAATTGGTTCAGCGGTTTGGGAGGAGAAGATGCAAACACCATGTTCACGGATGACGACGGACAGTGAGTGATCACTGTAGCTCTCCTGACTGAAAGTCAGGTGAGCTAAAAAAGTATCACATTTGTTTCAAAGGGTTAAAATTGAGAAAAATACCCTGAAATGTTAAGGTAACCACCATGGCAATATGCCAGTAAGGTAAAACTGCACACGGAGACAAAATTTCAAAACCTGTACACAAAAGTCAAAAACCTGCACAGAAAAGTCAAAAACCTGTACACAAAAGTCCAAAATTCAAGTAACTAAGCATGGAAAGGGTTGAATAAAATATTACTATCCCTGAAAAGCATGTTGACATAAAAAAAAAGCAAAAAAAAATCAAAACCTGTACACAAAAGTTCAAAATGAATGAATCCGGATGCTGACGCAGATTACGCCGACATGAGGGCCATGCCATAGGCTCACACAACTATCGTTGGTGAGCCAAAAATCAAAACCTGCACACAAAAGTTCAAAATGAATGAATCCGGACGCCGACATGAGGGCTATGCCATAGGCTCACACAACTATCGCTGGTGAGCCAAAAACGGGTGTATAAAAAGAAGTAAATATATATTTGTGAGCAAAATATTAAGAGCATCAAAAAATACTTCAGCTGTACAGCCAAACTCACGTGATGTTCACAAAACTGAAGAGGGAGACAATCTAGATTAAAACATCAAGCATAACTGTCAAGATCACAAGTTAATTACTGGGTGCATTTCCTTTTTTCATGAAAGGTAATTTATGCTCTTTTTTAAATCAAGTGACCTACATGATCACCTACTCAAAAGATGAAAGCTTTGGAGAAGCATCTTATTGAATGCTTGTGACAAACATTGACTTTAACTGTTCCTTTTCACTATTTTAGAATCCAAGCAAACTTGATTGACTCAAAACCATCGATTCCTGGAGTTTCTTTTTTTTTTTGAGGGCAACAATCAAAATTTGCAGAATTGTTTTTGTATGCTTTGATCTGTTAAGATCTCCCTTGATTTGTAAAATCAAGCCATAGGCTGTTGTAAAGCAATCATCAAAAAAATTTAATAAAGAAATTACTGAAATGATTAGTCCACTTCCTGCCATATGGTGTTAGCGGAGGAGTAGTGACTACCTCAGTGGAATGTCAGATTAAACAACGTATGCCTGTTGTATAATCTGAGTGATTTGGGGAACTGGTGAACTACTGGCACCAGGCCAATGCCGGTAGTCCACTAATCTTCCAAGAGGGGGGTGCAGTGGCATTGCGGTAACTGGTTCTCGTAAGATCACCGAAGATAAGCAACGTCGAGCCCAGTTAATCATTGGATGGGTGAGCGTCTGAGCGATTAATTCGGACTCCCGCTTTGTGTCCTTGGGCAAGGCACTTAAGCCAATTGTCCACATGGGGGCACGATGACGCTGTGTACTAAGGCGTACTGTACGTCGATGGTACACAGGTCTTCAATCAATCTAACCCTGCCTTTGCTGCAGTGTGGAGTTATGATGTTGGGGAGCTGGCAGTTGCTCATCGTTGCTTGATGGTTCTCACCGGGTACTCTGGCTTCTTCCACCCATAAAACTGTCACGGTCATGATTAGCCACTGTGCATAAGTATATGACCTTAAATACCAATAAATAAATAATCTTCCAAGATCATCCAGGTCTGAGGTCACAATTTTTAACATGATTTTCTGGGAGAAGGTCCTGGAACCCACGCTTACATTTCAGCCCCCCTCACTTTGAAAGCCACTCTGGAGCCCCTGGGGTAAATTTTATTTTACAATAAGCTGGATTATACCTCTAGTGGTTGATTAAGTATTGTACCTGGAAGGAAAACCTGCCAGCAGCATGCAAAGAGTTAATCAGCTCAACTGGAAAAGTTGCTACATTTGTGCACTCAGCAAGTAGGTAATCTTCTGCAAAAGTACACTACATCTGCAACACTTTCTAAACATGAGAACACAGTGAAACAAATTTGAAAAAGATTGGACAACAAATGGTTGAGAAACGCTTCAAACAAAAGTATGTTCACAGAATTCTTGACCATGTTTCCAGTGCACCCAACAGTGAGGCCAACCTAAAGCAATCTGCTCCTAGCCACACTTCCTTCAATCAATCAATCAAGCAGAATGACCAACATATATTCAAAATTATACTATCATAACAAAATTTCTGAATAGAGAATGGAGTGAATTTTGAAATGATGACCTGGATTAATTACTGGCAAGACTTTTCACAAAATATCTGAATATACAATGGAGTGAATTTTTAAGTAATGAAGTGGATTAATTACTAGCAAGACCTTTCACAATAGCGGAGAGGCAATCTGGAGCAGATCACGCACACCGTTCATAGTAGAATTGCGGTAGTTTGAACACAATACTAACCTGGAGAGGTTCTTGAGTCAGCATTGACTTAAGTTGTGTCCCAAGCTTTAAATACTCCATGTCAAATATGTTAACTTCTATGTCAAGTTTGAAAAAGATTGGATAACATATGGCTGAAAAACATCAATCTGGAGAGACAGATGGACAGACAACCCATTTTCATAACTCTGGTTCAGAAACTCCAATGAAGCTAAAACTCACCCTTGCATATCTTCTCGTGGTGGTTAACATCTGTGAAAGTTTGAAAAAGATTGGACAACAAATGGAAGAGAAACGCTCAGGACAAAAATGTGTCCAAAGACTGTATAATTACTTTCTAAGTCAGACTGTATCATAACTCGAGTTAAAAAATCTATACAAACTTAAAATCACTCTTGCACAGGTTCCCATGGTAGTTAACTTTTGAGCCAAGTTTGAAAAAGATTGCACAACAAATGGCTGAGAAACGCAGTGGACAGAAATCAATCTGAACAGATAGATGGATGGAGACATTGGACGGACAACCCATTTTCCATAATACAACTATTTTTTTAAACATAACGAATCCGTAACTCTCTCAACTCTGATCATCAGCATAGGTAATAATAATCTTTATGACAAATTTAACTCTCAGTTGTATAATAGTGTTCAGTATCCACATCGTCTGTCAATGTTGTTCAATTAGGAACTCATAATAATTGTTTGTCAGGAGTACTTCACCATAATTTATAAATATCACAAAAATCACTTTGAGTCGTTCATAGATGTAATGCAGTTCTTTGGGGTTACTGAACATAAAACAGACAATAATCACCAACCATGTTAATGTTAACAAGAAAAATGTTACTAAGGTAACATATGCCCCCCACCCCTCCCTTGTGACCTTCACCTTGCAGATGGGGTGGAAACTATTATACGCGACACACCTTCTGACTGTCCTTAACATTTGTAAAAGGTTTAACAATTGTACTATGATTTGTTTCTGAGTTATGGCTGAGACATGAATATTGACCAATTTTTAGTGTGACCTTGAAATGTGACCTTGACCATGAAGGTACGAACCCTGCTATGGTGTGTGACACATCCTCCCATGGTCCTTTATAATTGTGTGAAGTTTGATGATTGTGGCCCTAACCATTTTCGAGTTATTGGCTCGGACACACACACACGGATGGACACTCGTATGGACACATGCACACTTAAATCACTATATGCCACCCAACTTAAGTCGGGGGGGGGGGGGGGGCATAAAAAAAAAATCAGTTAGACTCTCAATTTCAATCATCAGCAAAGGTAATAATATTCATGATAAATTAACTCTTAAACCCCTGAGTATATTCTTGAATTTCTCATAAAACCAAGTCAAGGCCGATTTAAAGCAGCCATGACTTGATTTATGGGAAATTCCTTGAAATATAGCACAAAGAAATAATTGATAATGCTGCTACTGTCCCCTCCCCTTCTTCCCCATGGATAAGGGACTATTTTGCAAACAAGAGTCCAACTAAAAAGACTCGGACATCAACTGCCAAGGCCACATCTTGTCAGAGAGTTTTAAGTGTGGGGAGGCTGGACTACCTGGAGAGAACAGACGAGCCGCAGTTACTGTCAGACTCTCCAATTTGCTGACTCTATTCATGCAGAGTTATCAAAAATTGAAGGCAAGTGTACCATTGATGTGCACTAGTACATTTCAGTACACAGCACCACCATGCCCCCACAAGATCCATTGTGATTACATTCTTGCATACTGCTGGCAGATACTCCTGTATAATATTCCTTAATATTATATAATATTCCCAAGTATAATTTTGGAACATTTTATCAAATTTTACTTTTGTAAAATGAATTGGATTTTTTCACGAATGATTTCTAGAGTGAAATTTAGATGAACTTTTCATCAAATCTAGTTATGGCTACTTTTTACTGCAGCCATGACAAGATTTGATAAAAGATATCTTGAAAATACTCAGCGAGTTATATTAAGCAGGGTAGGATTTGTTTTAAAATTTTTGTTTTGCAGTTTTTTTCCTAACTCTTAAAATTGATTAGCAAGTGGGTGTAATTGTTGAGCAGTTTTCATTCATGATGGTTCCACCCTCAAAAGTACTAAAATAAGTAAACGGTTTTATTTAAATCGTGTTTCAACCATTTGGCACCCCAGTGGCGGCACCACCTGGCTGTTGCCAGGGGGGGGGGGGGGGGTGTCGTTTGAATCAAACTGTTTAGCCCATGACTTACCAATTCTCTGCAACATCCTGGTTGGAGCCACCCCCCACCCCCCACACACACACATACCCCACCACACGCAGTATGCATCACACATCACCACTAATCTGTCTGGTGCCTCTTTGTTACAGACCTGAACATCTTCAGTCAATGTGGTATTGGTTGCTTGTTTTAATAATTTTCAAAACAGTAATCATAGGCAGTGTTGTCGTTTCTGAATTCATGAATTACTGCCATGTTTCCATCCAAATATCGACTAAATCTGAAGCCAAAAGTAGCTTACACTCCGTGACCCGGCATACATTATATTTTTTCATTGCTCCAAATGTGAATTAAAGAATATATTTATGTTATCTGTTTTTGTTTTTTTTTAAAATCATACTGGCTTTAATAGGTTCAGAAATAATACCCAAATAGTCAGACTCGTTCAAATCCCACTCTTAAAAGTATCAACAACATTCAAATGACACTCAGAATTTTACACCCTCAGTGAATAAGTGCGAGAATGGTAGGCAACTCCACTCAGTAATATTAAAAGACAAAAAAGCCTTATCAACCTTTTTTTTTACATTTTTAGTTTTGATTCGCACGAAGTGGGTATTTCTATGTGCTAATTTTATAACCACTGGGCACAATATAGATAATCAAAACCTGAACACTTGGGTGAGAAGGTTGCATACTCAGGTTACAAATTATTAAGGAGCTTTATTTTACATGGTAAAATCTGAACACTATAGATGGTTATCTAGCCTAGGAATGGTTGATGACCTCCAAGTAAAGCATAGCTTATTAGTTGGTTAGTGATCACATGTTACTGTATGCCGTTCACATTTGTGAGTGACTATTTTAAAGAGCATCCCTCGTAGTTATGATGTGCCTATACAATGTTGGGGTTCAGATTTTGACTTCGATGATTTGTTGTATTTTATCAAGTGCATAGTGATCGATGGGGAGGACAAAAAGTAAGAATAATTTAATGATAAATTCTTCTTGAACCTGATGATGTTGCATATCCAGCTGGGATTGGGAATTTTGGGGCTGAAAATTGAGAAATATAAGTACCATTTTGCACTAGAATGGGGCCGAGGACGAAGACACCTAAAAACTCCCTGTAAAATGTTATCATAAATCGTTCCTTACGCGATGTGTGAGTGCCTCTGAACATCAGGTGAACAAAGAGGGATAATCCTGTTCTGTTTACCAAAATACATGTGCATCGCACTTTGCGATCCAATTTTATGGAAGTGATTCGCATTAGGGGAAATTGCATCGCAAACTGCGATGCGAAACCGAACAAATCTACCCTGTTAAGAGTCTCAACCAAGGAGACATTGTAGTTACTTCAACTCAGGATCGAACCATTGATCTTTTGGTTTAGACTTTAGAGATCAAATGCTTGAACCACTGAGCCACCTTGCAGCCCAATTTTTCCAATGCAGTGAAACATGTTCCACTGAATAATTCTTAATTGAAGGGTCCTGTTAACTGCATGTAACCAGGGCTTGGTTTAATTTTTAAAAATTTAACATAAGTTTTCTAACTTGGATAAATTTGGATTAGCATTTCCTATTATTCACATAATTTTTCATTTGAAATTGATTAGCTGTAGTTGGAAATTGATTCAAAAACTGCTATGCGAATCCAGTTAAATCGAGCCCTGCACATAACATACAAATGACTACCCATTTACAAGTTCAAATTTGCATTATAGGTTATAAACTCATGCTAAATGAATCAGCTCTTGTAATTTATCACACACCTATTAATGTAAAACACGGGATTTCCACTGTTCTGCCTGTACGATAAAAATAATGTTGAATCACTCATGTGGTGATACAAAACATGTTCGATTTTGTTTCATAAACAGAGTAGAAACCCCTCTAAATAAATCACTGTAATCATTGGTCAAATGCACCGGAGTCGAGATCACTGGGAAATTCCATGTGCCTCATTTATATTTGTTAACCTGGGATATTTAAACAATCAGATTTGAGCAAAAAACTTACAAAATAAAAATAACCTTCTGACTGCTTGTTCCTTGACAAATACTTTCCACAACTGGTCATATAATGATGGGAGTGTGCTAAACTTATAAGCTATTTAAAAACTTTTTGTTGTGTTATTCCCAGCAGTTTAGTTAATATTTGAAGTTCAATCATCATGACAGTGACACTGATCGGTGCAAATTAGGGTTGGTGCCAAGTAACAATGATGTCTTGTTGGCAACAAAGGAAATGTAACAATTATTCAGTTAAAAAGTGCTTTTAGTTCAATTTTCGTTTAGACAGGTTGTTACTTGAGAGGTGTGTGATCAATACAGAATCACACATCCTTTTGAATGGGTTAAGAATTATCGCACAAGATTGCTTTGGCCCAGGATATCACTCAGCTCTCGTGATATCCTGGGCCAAAGCAATCTTGAGCGATAATTCTTAACCCATTCAAACGTATGTGCAGTTCTGTATATTTATCCAAGAATTACTCTAATAACCACTAAATTCCCAAATTTTCAGACCTATTTAGGTTAAGTACATTCTGCTTATATATCTTCTTTGACAGAGTTCTAGGAGTACTGTCAATAAGATATTACAATAATAATACAATAAACTTTATTCACTTTTCTGAATAAATACGGTGGGCTTTCGCCCATAAGTGAAAACAAAATAAAATATATATGAGTGGCGCAAGCGCCGATATGCACGAAACCCTGAAATTTCTTAAATTTCCCTAACTTGTCCTAGTGAGAATTAGTTGGTCTGTGACTGCAAACCCTAACAAGATTCATATGATATCAGCCAACAGGAACAGAAGTACAGGACATACATGATATGGTCGCTGTCATGGTGCACAGGCCAGATCCAATGCCCGAGAGCAGTGGATCGGGTCTATGAATCAAGAGATCGGCCTAACTAATAAATGATCCCGCGCCTCTAAGGCAGTTGCTATATAATTACGCAGATTTATTAATTTTTTCCTACTGTCCAATTTTAGCAGCTCAACTAGTTTATACATACTCGGTCTTTTCCAATAGTAGGGACCAATGAATTTAGTCCTTATATCACTTAATCCACCACATTCTAACAAAAAATGAAATTCGTCTTCCACACAGCCATTATTACATAATTTGCACAACCTAGTATTTCTTGCACTTCCCACATATCTACTCACCTCAATATTTAATTTGTGTGATGAAATCCGCAACCTAGTTATAAAACATCTTAAGTTAATTGGCAAATCTTCAGAAAGATAGTTTTGGATTCCAAAATTTTCAAAGATATGCTTATAGAGGTTACATCTGGGTTTATCGTGTATGACCGACCTGACATGCTGCAAATACTGATCCATTAATCTCTGTTTTATCAAATTTATGAACTTATTTTCATCACCAACATTTTGCTCTTGCCAAACATGGCAAAATCCGAGCTCATTAAGTAGAGATCTGACATTTCCCAGCCACCCCGTATATCTGTCATTAATGTAGCATTTGTTCATACGTTACCCATAAAATTATATTTTTCGTATTCAGCAACTTACTCCAGAATTTTAAAAATGTTTAACTTTCTCATCACACGAAAAGAATATCTACCCAGTTCACAATAAACCATTATATTGGTAATTTTACTGTGCGTACCTAGGATACGTTTACAGTAGTCGAGATGAATTGCACAAGAAATGCTCACTGCATTTACTAGAACACAGGAAAATGACTACATTCCTGTTGAATTGAATAGTCTTAACCCTTAAAGACCTATTTCGGACTTGGATTACTGTTTACAGCAATAAACAGGTGCTCCAACATTGTAAATTTGAAAGTTACATTCCAAACACCTTTGCAGTTGTTTCTAGGCAAGTCTTGGCTCCAATACAGGCAGCCAAAACTTGCCTAGAAACAACTGCAAAGACACAGGATGTAGACTGTTAAAGTGTAGAAAAAATGTATACAAACCTTCTGTCCTTTAAGGGTTAATTGAGTATTTTACACTGCCAAAGCACTTTTGCAATTAAAAGGGTTTATCTGTACCTCAGAATATCCAACCTTTTCATTTGAGCCCAGAAGTTTCTAACTTTGATGTTTTTGCCAGAATTGGGGAGGCAAAGGAAAATCCCCCACCAATACCCCCGATCGCCACATCTCTGCTGACAGCAACCACAGCAGCATCACAGCTGGCACATCAAACTCAATGCAGCCATTATGGGTCCTGAAAAAAACTCTCAAACTCTTTGTGTTTGTTTTCTCTACACTAGATGTAACAAGCAGTGTGAAAGTACCCAACACACATGATTGGTCCGTATTATTATCACATGACAGCCGTTCCTGTGTAATTTACTTTCTTGCCAACAGTGTTATATAAATGTGTTGACACATGAACAAAATTCATTTTCTCTATGGCATCATTCTCAATGCCCCATCCAATCGGATAACTTCACCATTTAGAAGTGGATTTTCCACTATACATTGACACAAATGGGCATATTCCTCAGGATATCCAAGACGACTTGGGAATGGAATTGTATCGGCTAAATATGTTCTCACTTTCTCTGGGAGCTGTTGCAGTAATGGTGTATCAAATAACCCTGGAAAGAAAACAATGTTCAAAATGGGTAAAGACTGTTCCATTTTAATGTTGAAACCTTCTTCACAGAGCTGTATTATATTCAGTATTCCCATCAGTATTTTTAGAGTGATATACTTGGTATTGATATGGTATTCAATATTGACATGATATCGATACCAATTTTGATACTGGACAGAATTTTTAATTTACTGTCCTCCTCTAGGCCATCATTCTATTATAATTGTGTTGGAGACTCAGAATGCTCATATCAACTATTAACTGGTTGAGTGCTGGCAGTCCACATTTGGGCTTTATTCTGAAGTGCAGATTCTAAAATTTAAAGTCTTCATTTGCTGTGGTTGTGCTTATCCCTATCTCTGTCACTATGGCTGATTTGAGCCCTAACTGTTTCCAGGTCTGTCGATCTCATTAACTCAACGTCTCTTTCTATATCCCCCGATGACTATCTCTCTTTCTCTCCCCCAATGACTATCTCTCTTTCTCTCTCTCGCTCACATGAGAGAGAGAGAGAGAGAGAGAGAGAAAAAAGACACTTTGAATCGACACGGGTGACAGAGAGAATTAATATTAACTTTGAAATGATATTACTCAGTGGATTTGCATTGTTACAATTTATGGGGGAGTGCCTAAAGGCAAAGACAACTTAACAAATTTTGACAACACAAAATAATTTAGCACTCTACTAGAGACTGGCGAGTAACCTTGACCACAACTCGGTTTCGATTGTGAAAAAAAACCCCGCAAGTTGCACCGAAATTGCAGTCATACAACCGATGTTACGTTTTTTTTTTTATTCAATCATTAATACAACGCATAATCTTTGTATCCTGGAACAATAGATGAGCTAATTTGAAAACGCAGGTGTTATTTCTTAGAACTAACCCATATCATCCACGATAGGGTGGGGGGGGGGGGGGGGGGGGGAGGGGTGAATGCTTCAAGTGCCATGAACGGATATCTACTGATTACAGAAACAAAAGTAGAACTTGGTAACCAACCGTGTGTACCACTGAGAGTTACAAAGTTTTCTTGAATTAAAAATGGCGACTAAAGATCTGAGTCCCGTGTACTATAATCGAAATGACATGAAATCAAAATTTTGCATCTGCAATATTTGCAAAAGAGAAACAGCTTCCAAACACGTAAATACGAGCAACCTAATTCGATATATAGAGTTGAAGCAAAAAATTTACCCGAAGCTTAAAAAGTTACTGGGTGAGAGATCGTCTGCAAGAAATCGGCGAAAACTATCATCTGCAGTAAGTACTAAATTAAAGTTCGCCCAAATGTATGCACACACAACGTGTATACCCAGATGTGCTAGTGGTAAGATAGTAAAATGAAATATATAAGAGTTTTACTGCAACATTCTAAACTAAAATTGTCTCCGAACCCCTTGTCATACATTGCGTGTATATATTTATTTATAGCACAAAAGCACATGGAGATACGTTTTGTATATGCACTGATTGAAGGGGAATAATTCTCTTTCTATAGACACCTGTGAAGTAATGGTTACAATACTCTAAATGATTTGCATTTGTGACAGTGTTAAAATTTTCTTGTCTCCGAATCTCATCAAGCTTATAACAGTCCTTGAAAATCATGGTCAGAGGCCTAAAGGTGCTTAAATTTGATTGTCTGATACCCTGCAATAATAATTTTGAATTATGAACAACCAACGAATTCAAGTTCACCTGGAATAAAACATTCTGAGACTATTACTTCATACTTGAACACGAGCTCACTGGTTCTTCATTTCCAAATTCCCAAAATTAGTTGAGAATGCATAAAGTAGAAAAAAACCGTAACCAAAACCCAGGTCTTCACCCCCAAAAATCGAAACCGAAACCGAAGTGAAAAAATCACCCCCCAAAAATCGAAACCAAAACTGAAGTGAAAAAATCACAACCGCCAATCTCTACACTCTACTAGTTAATGACCCATTTCTGCTGGTACTGTATACGACTGGACAAACTCTCGTCTCTTAACCCTTTGCCCAACGTGGCGGCCAAAACCGGCCAGTGCTATTCTCAAAAATCGCCAATTAGTTTTCATTATTTTTTTTGTTTTTTGTCTCAGAGACATGGGTTATGGCCCCTCATTGGAGCAAGCTCATTCCGGTGGGGGTGGTGACCTGTGTTCTTGAGACAAAGAATGAAAAGAATTAGTTATTCAAGAGTTGTTTTTTTTTTGCAAGTGTCATCTGCTTTTCATGTTGGGTAAGGGGTCAATTATCGTCTCTTAACTAAATTGTATGAGTTACACTAGCCACCAGCGACCAACACTAAATAGAGATGAACGGTTGTTGGACAGTCCGATTCCAATGTTGCACGATATAATCCCCGGGAGACGACAGGAAGACAGCCAATCAGGCTATGTCATCTCCCTGCCATATACAAGTTTATTAGATTATTTTTGTTCTATAATTATGTATGTATATTTTTGTTCTATAATGGTGCATGTATAATTTTTTGTTTTTTGTTGTATACTGCTAAATAAATATTCATTCATTCATTCATAGCCAAAAATGATAAGACAAAATAAAATTATCAATTAAACTTGTTATATTATCCTGTTCATCTTTTGAGGGCTTGGAGGGAGTGTTAAAGGAGTCCAATTTTTTTCTGCATGTAATCACTGCAACTCCTTAATGAAAGTGTCAATGACACTGTAGCTCAACTTGACAAACTTGAACTTGGTAAGTTATAAATGAAATGGCAAAATTGAAGAACAGAGTAATCCATCAATTTTTAATTGTAAACTGTAAGACTGGCTAAAGGAAGAATGTTGATACACAAATGCAGTATGTTCAGAGGTTACTGTAAATGGCACCTTTTTTCACAGAAATGAATGCTGATCAATAGTTCTTATCGAAAGGTCTTGTCGAATGAGCACACCAAGTTAAACAAGCATACCATGTTTCAAAGCAATCCAATCATAAATGTGCCCTGTAGGGTGTGCCAAAGAGAAATATTGAGGTCTGACTAAAAAACTAAGTTCTAAGAATGCTGGCCGCAGCAACATTTTCTTACAGAAATGGCAGAAAATCGATAGCTCCCATCTAGAGGTCACCCCAAACAAGCATGTCAGGTTTCAAAGCAATCGGATCATAAATGTGCCCTGTAGGGTGTGCCAAAGAGAAATATTGAGATCATCTGACTGAACTAAGTTTAAGAACGTTGGCCGCAGCAACATTTTTTGACGGAAATGGAAAAAAAATCGATAGCTCCCATCTAGAGTTCACCCCAAACAAGCATACCAGGTTTCAAAGCAATCCAGTCATAAATGTGCCCTGTAGGGTGTGCCAAAGGGAAATATTGAGGGCTGGCTAAACTAAGTTCTAAGAACGTTGGCCATGGCAACATTTTTTGACGGAAATTGAAGAAAATCGATTGCTCCCATCTAGAGGTCACCCTAAATAAGCATGCCAGGTTTCAAAGCAATCCGATCATAAATGTGCCCTGTAGGGTGTGCCAAAGAGAAATATCGAGGTCTTCTGACTAAACTAAGTTCTAAGAATGTTGGCCGCGGCAACATTTTTTGATGGAAATGGAAAAAAATCGATAGCTCCCATCTAGAGGTCACCCCAAACAAGCATACCAGGTTTCAAAGCAATCCAATCATAAATGTGCCCTGTAGGGTGTGCCAAAGGGAAATATGGAGGTCTGACTGAACAAAGTTCTAAGAATGTTGGCCGTAGCAACATTTTTTGACAGAAATTGAAGAAAATCGATAGCTCCCATCTAGACGTCACCCTAAACAAGCATACCAGGTTTCAAAGCAATCCAATCATAAATGTGCCCTGTAGGGTGTGCCAAAGAGAAATATTGAGGTCTTCTGACTAAACTAAGTTCTAAGAACGTTGACCGCGGCAACATTTTTTGACGAAAATTGAAGAAAATCGATAGATCCCATCTAGAGGTAACCCGAAACAAGCATACCAGGTTTCAAAGCAATCCAATCATAAATGTGCACTGTAGGGTGTGCCAAAGGGAAATATGGAGGTCTGACTAAACAAAGTTCCAAGAACGTTGGCCGTAGCAACATTTTTTGACGGAAATTGAAGAAAATCGATAGCTCGCATCTAGAGGTCACCCTAAACAAGCATGCCAGGTTTCAAAGCAATCCAATCATAAATGTGCCCTGTAGGATGTGCCAAAGAGAAATATCGAGGTCTTCTGACTAAACTAAGTTCTAAGAATGTTGGCCGCGGCAACATTTTTTGATGGAAATGGAAAAAAAGTGATAACTCCCATCTAGAGGTCACCACAAACAAGCATACCAGGTTTCAAAGCAATCCAATCATAAATGGGCCCTGTAGGGTGTGCCAAAGGGAGATATTGAGGTCCGACTAAACTAAGTTCTAATAACGTTGGCCATGGCAACATTTTTTGACGGAAATTGAAGAAAATCTATAGCTCCCATCTAGAGATCACCATAAACAAGCATAGCAGGTTTCAAAGCAATCCAATCATAAATGTGCCCTGTAGGGTGTGCCAAAGGGAAATTTTGTGGTTTGACTAAACTAAGTTCTAAGAACGTTGGCTGCGGCAATATTTTTTGACGGAAATTGAAGAAAATCGATAGCTCCCATCTAGAGGTCATCCCAAACAAGCATACCAAGTTTCAAAGTGATCTGATCATAAATGCGACCTGTGAGGTGTGCCAAAGGAAATTGTGGACGTACGTACTAACGTACGTACGTACATACGCCGACGGATGAGAAGTGATGGCAATAGCTCAGCTTGACTTTGTCAAGTTGAGCTAAAAATGCATTTTGGGGTAAAGAAAAAAAATTGCCTAAATGACAGGGGGGGGGGGGGGGGGGGGGGGGGGAATTACCTCAGACAATTTTCATCCGATAATGGTGGTCATCAAACTTGAGGTAGACATTGTTCCCAAAGAGATATATACCAAAAAAAAATTTGATATTTGGTTACTAATATTTATGTTTAAGTCATTCCATAAACAAGCATTACACAATATTTATTAACAAGAGGCCCCAGGGCACTCACCTGACATGGCTGCCTAAATATCAACCCAGGGAATTGATTTGAACAAGTTGCATCTGCCCCTCCTAAGAAAAGCTTATACTAAATATCCAAAGATTCTGACCAGTGGATCTAAAAAAAAAGAAGGATTTTTAGAGAATATTCCTCATATTGAACTAAGTAATAATTTGGGCTCCCACAGGGAGCCCGAATATCAACCCAGGGACTTGGCTTGAACAAACTTGAATCTCACCTCTGTAAGGATGCTGTATACCAAATATCAAAAGATTCTGACTACTGGATCTGTAGAAAAATATTTTTAAAGAATATTCCTTATATTGAACTAAGTTATAATTGGGGCTCCCACAGTGAACCCAAGGACTTGGCTTGAACAAACTTGAATCTCCCCCCCTCTCCCCCCCCCCCCTAAGGATGCTGCATGCCAAATATCAAAAGAATCTGATTGCTGGATCGGAAGAAGATTTTTAAAGAATACTCCTCATATTGCACTAATGTAAACACTTGGGCTTCATAGAGAGCCCAAATATGGACCCTGGGATTCATTTCAACAAAATGTGGATGAATCTTCCAAAGATGTTATATGTGAAAAAATATAGCATTTGAAGCAGTGGTATGGGGGAAGAAGATTCTTTAATGTTTTTCCAAATACTTGGTGTTAGAAAATGCTGACTCAGCACTTTTTCAACAGTCCTGGAAAAGTACCCAATGTTCAAACCGATGGCAATTTTTTTTTTGTTTTTTTTTTACCATTCCTTTCTGCTGTTCCTAAGGAAGCTTCACAAAAAATAAAAATTCTCAGTGTAGTTTTGGAGATATGGGTGTTTTAAATTTTTTTTCTTTTTAGGTCCTGCGGGAACGACGTGAAAAATTTGTTTGGCTTAAATTAGGTACTTAAAACCCAATAAGCCCTCATATCAAATTTGGTTCAAAGCGGCCCCTCAGTTCGGTAAACAGAAATGTTGGTACAATTCTGGATCCCACAGGAAACCCAAATATGAACCCAGGGACTTGGCTTTTACAAACTTATATCTCACCTCCCTAAGGATACTGTATACCAAATATCAAAAGATTCTCACTGGTGGCTGTAAAGAAGAAGATTTTTGAAGAATATTCCTCATATTGAACTAAGTTATAATTCGGGCTCCCACAGGGAGCCCAAATATCAACCCAGTGACTTGGCTTTAACAAACTTGAATCTCACCCTCCTAAGGATGCTGCAAAAACCAAATATCAAAAGAGTCCAATTGGTTGATCTGAAGAAGAAGATTTTTAAAGAATATTTCTCATATTGCACTAATCTGAACATTTGGGCTCTCATAGAGAGCCCAAATATGGACCCAGGGATTTGCTTTCAATAAACCTGTGAAACAATCTTCCTAAGATGTTATATGTGAAATTTGAAAGCTTTTGGAACAGTGGTTTGGGACAAGAAGAATCTTAAATGTTTTTCCCATTACCCACAGTAATGTTTCCCACAGTGTTAAAAAATGCTGACCCAGCACTTTTTCAAAGTCCTGGAAAAGTACCCTATGATAAAACCGATGGCATTTTTTTTTAACCATTCCTTTCTGCTGTTCCTGAGGAAGCTTCACACAAAATAAAAATTCTCAGTGCCGTGAAGTTTTAAAGATAAGGGTGTTTTAAATTTTTTCTTTTTTAGGTCCTGCGGTTCCCATGGAGCAATGAGAAATTTTTTTTTGCATAAATTAAGTACTTATCACCCAATAAGCCCTCATATCAAATTTGGTTCAAACTGGACTCTCAGTTCGGAAAATAGAAATTTTGGTACAATTTGGGCTCCCAAAGGAAGCCCAAATATGAACCCAGGGACTTGGCTTTAACAAACTAATATCTCACCTCCCTAAGGATACTGTAGACCAAATTTCTAAACATTCTAAATGGTGGATGTGAAGAAGAAGATTTTTGAAGAATATTCCTCATATTGAACTAAGTTATAATTCGGGCTCCCACAGGAAGCCCAAATATCAACCAAGGGACTTGGCTTGAACAAACTTGAATCTCATCTCCCTAAGGATGCTGCATAAAAAATATCAAAACATTCCGACTGCTGGATCTGAAGAAGATTTTTAAAGAAAATTCCTCATTTTGAACTAAGTTATAATTCAGGCTCCCACAGTGAGCCCAAATATGAACCCAGGGGCTTTGCTTGAACAAACTTATATCTCACCCCCCTAAGGATGTTGCATACCAAATATCAAAAGAGTCTGGTGGATCTGAAGAAGATGATTTTTACAGAATATTCCTCATACTGCACTAATTTAAACATTTGGGCTCCTCTAGAGCCCAAATCTGGATCAGGGATTTGATTTCAATGAACATGTGAAACAATCTTCCAAAGATGTTATATGTGAAATTTGAAAGATTTTGGAGCAGTGGTTTGGGAGAATAGTCTTAAATGTTTTTCCCATTACCCACAGTTTTAAAAAATGCTGACCCAGCACCGAAAAAGTACACTATGATAAAACCGATAGTAATTTTTTGGGACCATTCCTTTCTGCTGGTCCTAAGGAAGCTTCACACCAAATAAGAATTCTCAGCGGTACCGTGTAGTTTTGGAGATATGAGCGTTTTAATTTTTTCTATTTTCTGCTCCTGCGGTTCCCATGCGGCAAGAGGAAATTTTTTTTTTGCCACAAATTAAGTACTTATGACCCAATAAGCCATCCTATCAAATTTGGTTCAAATCAGCCTCTCGGTTTTGAAAATAGAAATTTTGGGCGGGGCGAAAATTCTTGCTCCTCCCATAATGACGGCAAATATAGCTCCTCAAACTTCTCTTTACCAAATCTGAGTCTACACCTCAAAAGGAAGCTGCACACCACATATCAAGTCTCTGCTACTGCTGGTTCATGAGAAGAAGATTTTTTAAGATTTAAGCACACATTTTGGGTGTGGCCCTACAGAGGGGCTAGGCAACTTGATTTGAACAAAATCAAAATGCGATGTCATAACAAATCTTATCTCAAATTTCACTTAAATCGGTTCAGTGGTTTTGGAGGAGAAGACGCAAACACCATGTTCACGGACGGTGAGTGATCACTATAGATCCCCTGAGTGAAAGTCAGGTGAGTTAACAAAGGGCAATAACTCCCATAATTTTCATTGGATGTGGTTGGTCATCGAACTTCACATAGACATTGTTGCTGTAGAGACATATCCCAAAAAGAATTGAAATCTGTTAATTATCGTTAGAGTTATGCCATAAACAAAGTTCTGAAAAAATGGTGATGGAAATATGCAAATTTCAAAGTCGAAAACCCCCATAACTCTAGTAAATATCATCAGACCATGTCCCAATTCGAACTTAACCTTCATTTTGATACAACTGAGGCAGAAAGCAAGTTTGGTCCTGATCTATGAATCCAAACTCAAGTTATCATTGGAAACCCAAATATTGATGGTAATGAGAAATTTCTAAGTCGAAAAGGTCCATAACTCATGTAAAAATAAAAGTGTCAATGACACTGTACCTCAACTTGTTTAAGACATGTACATGTATAGTATGTAACACAGCAATGACAAACATCTAGGTAATGACCTATTAACAAAGGTACATGAAAAGTATTGTTACGGACTGAACATAAATGCTGACCGTAGCCTGTAACAAATATATAGGTAAAGCATTGTGAAAGGGGGGGGGGGGGGGGGGGGGTGGGGGGGGGGGGGGGGTGGGGGGGGGGTGACACTTTGATGCTAAACTAGAAAAGAAAGCTTTGAGTCCCAGAGTGGGTCTGACTGAACCCAAAAATATTTGTTCTCATAGCACAGTGATAAAAAGGCACCCCAAAACACTCGTTCCTGTCACAAGGTGATAACAAAGGTACCCCAAGAAGTTTCGAAAAGATCGGTTCATAAATACAGCCTCTAGTCTGAGCCGTATAGAAGTTCTGTACAAAAAACTGATTGCACTAATTTTGGTACAAAATGGCTGCTGGTGACCATCTTGAATTTTGCACTGCACCCAAAAACACTCGTTCTCGTCCCATGGTGATAACAAAGGTACCAAAGAAGTTTGGTGAAGATCGGTTCATAAATACAGCCTCTAGTCAGAGCCGTATAGAAGTTGTGTACAAACAAGAGGCCCCAGGGGGCCTGAGGGTGCTCACCTGACATGGTAGCCTAAATATCAACCCAGAGAATTGGTTTCAACAAGCTGCAACTGCTCCTCCTAAGAAAAGCCTCCTACCAAATATCCAAAGAGTCTGACCAGTGCCAGTAGATCTAAAAAAAAAAATTTTAAAGAACATTCCTCATATTGAACTAAGTTATAATTCGGGTTCTCACAGGGAGCCCATATATGAACCCAGGGACTTGGCTTTAACAAACTTGAATCTCACCCCCCTAAGGATGCTGCACATATCAAAACATTCCAACTGCTGGATCGGAAGAAGAAGATTTCTTTAAGAAAATTCCTCTTTCTGAACTAAGTTACAATTCAAGCTCGCACAATGACCCCAAATATAGACCTAGGGACATGGCTTGAAAAAACTTGAATCTCACCTCCCTAAGGATGCTGCATAAAAAATATCAAGACATTCCGACTTCTGGATCTGAAGAAGATTTTTAAAGAAAATTCTTCATTTCGAACTATGTTACAATTCAAGCTCCCACAGTGAGCCCAAATATGGACCTAGGGACATGGCTTGAACAAACTTGAATCTCACCTCCCTAAGGATGCTGCATACCAAATATCAAAACATTCCAACTGCTGGATCTGTAGAAGAAGATTTTTAAGAAAATTCCTCATTTTGAACTAAGTTACAATTCAAGCTCCCACAGTGAGCCCAAATATGGACCTAGGGACATGGCTTGAAAAAACTTGAATCTCACCTCCCTAAGGATGCTGCATACCAAATATCAAAACATTCCGACTTCTGGATCTGAAGAAGATTTTTAAAGAAAATTCCTCATTTCGAACTATGTTACAATTCAAGCTCCCACAGTGAGCCCAAATATGGACCTAGGGACATGGCTTGAACAAACTTGAATCTCACCTCCCTAAGGATGCTGCATACCAATATCAAAACATTCCAACTGCTGGATCTGAAGAAAAAGAAGATTTTTTAAGAAAATTCCTCATTTCAAACTAAGTTACAATTCAAGCTCCCATAGTGAGCCCAAATATGGACCTAGAGACATGGCTTGAACAAACTTGAATCTCACCCCCTAAGGATGCTGTATACCAAATATCAAAACATTCCGACTGCTGGATCTGAAGAAGATTTTTAAAGAAAATTCCTCATTTTGAACTAAGTTATAATTCAGGCTCCCACAGTGAGCCCAAATATGAACCCAGGGACTTGGCTTGAACAAAATTGAATCTCACCACCCTAGCATGGTGCATACCCAATATCAAAAGATTCTGCCTGCTGGATCTTGAGAAGAAGATTTTCAAAGAAATTTGACTGAAATGCACTAAGTTCAAATTTGGGCACCTATACTGAGCCCAAATATGAACCCAGGGGGCCAATTTGAACAAACTTGAATCAGGTCCACCCCACAATGTTGCATACCAAATATCAAAAGATTCTGCCTGCTGGATCTGGAGAAGAAGATTTTTAAAGAAATTTGCCTGAAATGCACTAAGTTCCAATTCGAGCTTCTATAGTGAGCCCAAATATGAACCCAGGGGGGCCGAATTGAACAAACTTGAATCAGATCCACCCCACAATGTTGCATACCAAATATCAAAATATTCTGCCTGCTGGATCTGGAGAAGAAAATTTTTTAAGAAATTTGCCTGAAATGCACTAAGTTTGAATTCGGGCTTCTATAGTGAGCCCAAATATGAATCCAGGGGGCCGATTTGAACAAACTTGAATCAGATCCACCCCACAATGTTGCATACCAAATATCAAAAGATTCTGCCTGCTGGATCTGGAGAAGAAGATTTTTTAAGAAATTTGCCTGAAATGCACCAAGTTCGAATTCGGGCTTCTATAGTGACCCCAAATATGAATCTAGGGAGCCGACTTGAACAATCTTGAATCAGATCCACTCCACAATGTTGCATACCAAATATCAAAAGATTCTGCCTGCTGGATCTGGAGAAGAAGTTTTTTTAATGTTTTTCCTGTCGCCTACAGTGTTAAAAAGTGCTGACTCAGCAGTTTTTCAAAGTCCCGAAACTGTACCCTATGATAAAACCGATGGCAATTTCGTTTGACCAATCCTTTCTGTTGGTCCCAAGGAAGCTTCAGAACAAATAAAAATTCTCACTGTCGTGCAGTTTTGGAGATATGGGCGTTTTAATTTTTTTCTATTTTTAGCTCCTGCAGTTCCCACGGGGCTGCGGGAAAAAATGTTTTGGCATAAATTAGGTACTTATGACCCAATAAGCCCTCACATAAAATTTGGTTCAAATCGGCCTTTAGGTTCGGAAAACTTAAATTTGGGGTGGGGCCAAAATTCTTGCCCCTCCCATAAAGTTGCCAAATATTGCCCCTCAAACTTTTTTTGAACAAACTTGAGTCTACACCTCAAAAGGAAGCTGCATACCAAATATATCAAGTCTCTGCTACTGCTGGTTCATGAGAATAAGATTTTCAAAGATTTTGGTACCCAGGAGGAGGGGCAACTTCATTTGAACAATCTGAATTGACATTAGGTAATAAACATTTACCCAACATTTGAAAAATATTGGGCCAATGGTTTCGTCGGAGAAGTTGGTTTTGTAAAGTTTATGCCGGACGACGACGGACGGACGGACGGACGGAAAGTGATTAGTAAAGCTCCCCTTGAGCTTCGCTCAGGTGAGCTAAAAACTGCTTGGACCTAATTTCGGTACAAAATGGCCACTGGCAGCCATCTTGAATTTTTGACCGCACCCAGAAACACTCCTTCTCGTCCCAAGGTCATAACAAAGGTACCCAAGAAGTTTTGTGAAGATCGGTTGATATATACGGCCTCTAGCCCGAGCCGTATTGACATGTGCAATTACTGTGTATAAGTAGCACTGAATAAATCAAAGTTCATCGAATTTACATAATTTCAGCACGAGAAAAAAACTGTATTCCATGTTACTAAACATACTTACAAAAATTCATTCAAATCAGAACTTTCATTCAGAAGTTCTGTACAAACAACTGATTGCACTAATTTTGGTACAAAATGGCCACTGGCAGCCATCTTGAATTTTCGGACTGCACCTGAAAACACTCGTTCTCGTCCCAAGGTGATAACAAAGGTACCAAAGAAATTTTGTGAAGATCGGTTCATAAATACAGCTTCTAGCCTGAGCTGTATAGAAGTTGTGTACAACAAGAGGCCCCAAAGAGCCTTAATCGCTCACAGGCCAAAGTGGTTCAAAGAAGTATTTGGGGTCACATTCAGTTAGACATGGTTCATCAACACTACAAAGGAATGAAATCATGAGAGACAAATTTTATGGAACTAGGGACATGGCTTGAACAAACTTGAATCTTCCCACCCTAAGGATGCTGCATAATATCAAAAACATTCATCTGCTGGATCTGAAGAAGACGATTTTTAAAGGAAATTCCTCATTTTGAACTAAGTTATCATTTGGGCTTCCACAGTGAACCCAAATATGAACCCAGGGACTTGGCTTGAACAAACTTGAATCTCACCCCCTAAGGATGCTGCATGCCAAATATCAAAACATTTCGACTGCTAAATCTGAAGAAGATTTTTAAAGAAAAATTCCTCAAGTTGGCAAGTTATAATTCAGGCTCCCACAGGGAGCCCATATATGGACTCAGGGACTTGGCTTTAACAAACTTGAATCTCCCCCCCTAAGGATGCTACACACCACATATCAAAACATTCTGACTGCTGGATCTGAAGAAGAAGATTTTTTAAGAAAATTCCTCATTTCGAACTAGGTTATCATTCGGGCCCCTGTATTGAGCCCAAATATGGACCTAGGGACATGGCTTAAACACATTTGAATCTCACCCCCCTAAGGATGCTGCATACCAAATATCAAAACATTCCAACTGCTGGATATGAAGAAGAAGATTTTTCCAAAAAATTCCTCATTTTGAACCAAGTTATAATTTGGGCTATCGCAGTGAGCCCAAATATGAACCCAGGGACTTGGCTTGAACAAACTTGAATCTCACCCCCCCTAAGCATGCTGCATACCCAATATCAAAAGATTCTGCGTGCTGGATCTTGAGAAGAAGATTTTTAAAGAAATTTGCCTGAAATGCACTAAGTTCAACTTTGGGCTCCTATACTGAGCCCAAATATGAACCCAGCGGGCTGATTTGAACAAACTTGAATCCGATATACCGCACAATGTTGCATACCAAATATCAAAAGATTCTGCCTGCTGGATCTGGAGAAGAAGATTTTTTAAGAAATTTGCCTGAAATGCACTAAGTTCAAATTCGGGCTTCTATATATAGTGAGCCCAAATGTTAATCCAGGGGGCTGATTTGAACAAACTTGAATCTCCCCCCCCCCCCCCCCCCCCCCCCCACCCTTCCTCCAGAGATGATGTATACCAAATAGGAAAGAATTCTGCCTGGTGGATCTGAAGTAGAAGATTTTTTTGAATTTTGGAAAGAAATTCATGAATTATGCCCCTTGTGTTGCCCCCTGTGGGTGCGACAAGTTTATTTGTACAAGTTTGAATTGACATATGATGGGGAACATGCACACCAAATTTGGTTCAATTTGATCCAGTTATTTGGGAGGAGTAGTTGTTAATGTAAAATTCACGACGGATGACGCCGGGTGCCGGACGACGACGGACGGCAAGTGATAAGTTAAGCTCCCTTCGGTGAGCTAAAAAACTGATTGGACCTAATTTCGGTACAAAATGGCCACTGGCAGCCCTCTCGAATTTTGGACCGCACCCAGAAACACTCTTTCTCGTCCCAAGGTGATAACAAAGGTGCCCAAGAAGTTTCGTGAAGATCGGTTCATAAATACAGACTCTAGCCCCGAGCCGTATTGACATGTGCACTTACTGTGTATAAGTAGCACTGAATAAATCAAAGTTTATCTAATTTGCGAGAAAAAAACCCGTATTATATGTGATGTAATCCATGTTACTAAACATTCATACAAAAATTTATTCAAATCAGAACTTTCATACAGAAGTTCTGTACAAACAACTGATTGCACTAACTAAAGTACAAAATGGCTGCTCGTGGCCAGATTGTTTTCGGACTGCACCCAAAAACACTTGTTCTCGTCCCACGGTGATTACAAAGGTACCCAAGAAATTTCGTAAAGAGCGGTTCATAAATACGGCCTCTAGCCTGAGCCATATAGAAGTTGTGTACAAAAAACTGATTGGACCTAATTTCGGTACAAAATGGCCACTGGCAGCCATCTTGAATTTTCGATCGCACCCAGAAACACTCGTTCTCGTCCCAAGGTGATAACAAAGGTAACAAACATTCATTCAAAAATTTATTCAAATCAGAACTTTCATACAAAAGTTCTGTACAAAAAACTGATTGCACTAATTTGATACAAAATGGCTGCTGATGGCCATCTTGAATTTCGGGCTGCACCCAAAAACACTCATTCTCGTCCCACGGTGATAACAAAAGTACCCAAGAAATTTCACAAAGATCGGTTCATAAATACGGCCTCTAGCCTGAACCGTATAGAAGTTGTGTACAAAAAATTGATTGCACCTAATTTCAGTACAAAATGGCCACTGGCAGCCATCTTGAATTTCGGGCTGCACCCAAAAACACTCGTTCTCGTCCCAAGGCGATAACAAAGGTACCCAAGAAGTTTCATGAAGATCGGTTCATAAATACAGCCCCTAGCCCGAGCCATATTGACATGTGCACTTACTGTGTAAAAGTGGCACTGAATAAATCAAAGTTCATCTGATTTGCATAATTTCTGCATGAGAACAAAATCCGTATTATATGTGATGTATGTTACTAAACATTCATACAAAAATTTATTCAAATCAGAACTTGATAACAAAGGTACTCAAGAAGTTTCGTAAAGATCGATTCATAAATACGGCGTCTAGCCCGAGCCGTATTGAATTGTTGACGGACAGACGGATGACTGGCTATATCATAACCTCAAATTTGACGTACGTCAAAGTTGAGCTAAAAATGAAAGTGTCACTGACACTGTAGCTTAACCTGAATGTGTGATGTATTTGATGAAAAGGATAATGTGCAATGTTTATGAAAGGATTATGAAATACAACAAGAGTTGTGATCATTGAGAATATGTTAATTTCTGTTCCCTGTATGCTATGTTTTCAATAAAAATAATTTGAGGTGTAGACTGTACTAAAGACCTGAGGGGTGGGTTAATGTGGCCCTCACAGTTAATGTATGCCAACCAAAGTTACCAAGTTACATTTAAATTATTCCAAAATGAGTCATCCTATCAAGTTACAATGAAATCCCTTCATAAATACGGCTTGTAGACTGTGCTAAAGGTTTTTGGGCTTCAGGCTTGTGTAGCCATCACGGTTGATTGATCGCAACCAAAGGGGACGTCCTCGTCTAGACATTATACTGAGTCATACTACCAAGTTACAATGAAATCCCTTCATAACAAGAAGGATGCCAACGCCCTATAGCTCACCAACATTCCTCTTTGATAGTAACTTTGGCAAACACAAGAACTGTATCAAACAGGCTCATAACATGCGACAAAGCTTACCTAAACACAACCTCTTAAAAGTAAAACACAGAAACTGACATAAACACTAAGTTAAGCATGAAATACTGAGCTAAACAGAAAACTAAACGCAACTAAAAATGTGAAGAAAAATGTTTAAAATGTAGGGTATGAGGGGTTAATCATGGAACAATGATACTGAGGAACATGTATGATGAATATAAGTGCCATTGGAAGAGAAGGAGCACAGCAGCTGACCTAAACACTTAAGTTAAACATGAAATTCCGAGCTAAACAGAAAACTAAACGCAACTAAAAATGTGATGAAAAACTTTAAAATGCGTGGTATAAGGGGTTAATCATGGAACAATGATACTGAGAAACATGTATAATGAATATAAGTGCCATGGGAAGAGAAGGAGCACAGCAGCTGACCTAAACACTAAGTTAAACATGAAATTCCGAGCTAAACAGAAAACTAAACGCAACTAAAAATGTCAAGAAAAATGTTTAAAATGCAGGGTATGAGGGGTTAATCATGGAACAATGATACTGAGGAACATGTATGAGGAATATAAGTGCCATGGGAAGAAAAGGAACACAGCAGCTGACCTAAACACTTAGTTAAACATGAAATTCTGAGCTAAACAGAAAACTAAACGCAACTAAAAATGTCAAGAAAAATGTTTAAAATGCAGGGTATGAGGGGTTAATCATGGAACAATGATACTGAGGAACATGTATGATGAAAATAATTGCCATGGGAAGAGAAGGAGCACAGCAGCTGACCTAAACACTAAGTTAAACATGAAATTCCGAGCTAAACAGAAAACTAAACGCAACTAAAAATGTCAAGAAAAATGTTTAAAATGCAGGGTATGAAGGGTTAATCATGGAACAATGATACTGAGGAACATGTATGATGAATATAAGTGCCATGGGAAGAGAAGGAGCACAGCAGATGACCTAAACACTAAGTTAAACATGAAATTCCGAGCTAAACAGAAAACTAAACGCAACTAAAAATGTCAAGAAAAATGTTTAAAATGCAGAGTATGAGGGGTTAATCATGGAACAATGATACTGAGGAACATGTATGATGAAAATAATTGCCATGGGAAGAGAAGGAGCACAGCAGCTGACCTAAACACTAAGTTAAACATGAAATTCCGAGCTAAACAGAAAACTAAACGCAACTAAAAATGTCAAGAAAAATGATTAAAATGCAGGGTATGCGGGGTTAATCATGGAACAATGATACTGAGGAACATGTATGATGAATATAAGTGCCATTGGAAGAGAAGGTGCACAGCATCTGACCTAAACATTAAGTTAAACATGAAATTCCGAGCTAAACAGAAAACTAAACGCAACTAAAAATGTCAAGAAAAATGATTAAAATGCAGGGTATGAGGGGTTAATCATGAAACAATGATACTGAGGAACATGTATGATGAATATAAGTGCCATTGGAAGAGAAGGAGCACAGCAGCTGACCTAAACACTTAGTTAAACATGAAATTCTGAGCTAAACAGAAAACTAAACGCAACTAAAAATGTCAATAAAAATGTCTAAAATGTAGGATATGAGGGGTTAAGTCATGGTAAAATGATAATAATCATCATATAGCAGCATTATAAAAGCCATGATATGGAAATAGGGCGAATAAGTGACCTAAACAGAAACTTTAACATTATTGGACACGTACGCTGACGCCGACCGATCGAGCCATTCCATAAGCTCACACAACTAAAGTTGGTGAGCTAAAAACGACCTGTAGTCAGTGCTAAAGGTTTGGGGTTTTGGGCTCGGGCAGCCATCACGGTTGAACGATCGCGACCAAAAGGGGACATTCTCATCTAGACATGACCTCAAACCTGCATATGAAATTTTATGACGATCGGACAAGAACTACAGGGTGTATAGTCTGTGCTAAAGGAAAATGTTACCAGACTCACAGATTAACAGACTTCCGCACGTGTGATGGCAATAGCTTACATGAGGACCATTGGTAGAAGGTGTTCTCATCTAGACATTATCTGGAGTCATCCTACCAAGTTACAATGAAATCCCTCCATAAATACAACTTCTAGACTGTGATAAATGTTTTTGGGTTTCGGGCTCGGGCAGCTATCATGGTTGACAGATTGTGACCATATGGGGAAGTTCTCATCTAAACATCATACAGAGGCATCCTACCAAGTTACAATGAAATCCCTCTGTATTAGATATGATCTGGAGACTGTGCTATAAGTTTTGGGGTTTTGGGCTTGGGCAGCTGTCACAGTTGACAGATCATGACCAAAAGGGGACGTTCTCATCTAGATATTAACAGTCATCCTACCAAGCTACCATGAAATCCCTTCATAAATATGACCTGTAGACTGTGCTAAAGGTTTTTGGGTTTTGGGCTCGGGCAGCCATCACGTTTGACCGATCATGACCAAAAGGGGGCGTCCTCATCTAGACATGACCTCAAACCTGCATATGAAATTTTATGACGATCGCGCAAGAACTACAGGGTGTATAGTCTGTGCTAAAGGAAAATGTTACCAGACTCACAGATTAACAGACTTCTGCACGTGTGATGGCAATAGCTTACATGAGGACCATTGGTAGAAGGTGTCCCAGTCCTCAATCATGTGAAATTTCAAAACATTTAACTTTATAGTTTCAAAGGGAAAGATTTTTGCAAAATCCATCAATCAGAATCAGAGAATGTCTCTAGTGGCCATATTTTCCAACCAACGGGAACAAAAAGAGGATTGTTTGTAGAGGACCTCCTAGACCATTCCTGCAACGTTTGTTTCACGTCGGCTCAGTAGTTCCAGAGAAGAAGATGAAAATGTGATTTTCCATAGGGTTTCTATAGTAACTATAAGCTGCAATTGTGGCCATGTTTGTAACTCGATCAATATTAAATGAGGATCGTTGGTAGAGGGTGTCCCAGTCATCAACCATGCAAACTTTCAAAACATTTGGCCCTGTAGTTTCAGAGGAGAAGATTTTTCAAAATCCACCAATCCGAATCCAAAATGCTTCTGGCAGCCATGTTTTTCGATGCACGGTAACAAAATGAGGAGCGTTTGTAGAGGACCTGCCATAGACTATCCCTGCCAGGTTTGGTTCACATCAGCTCAGCAGTTCCAGAGAAGAAGATGAAAATGTGATTTTCCATAGGGTTTCTATAGCAAACATAAGCCACAATTGCAGCCACGTTTGCAACCCGATCAACATTAAATGAGGATCGTTGGTAGAGGGTGTCCCAGTCATCAACCATGCAAAGTTTCAAAACATTTGGCCCTGTGGTTTTAGAGGAGATTTTTCAAACACCACCAATCAGAATAAAAAAATGCTTCTGGCAGCCATGTTTTTCGATGCACAGTAATAAAAATGAGGAGCATTTGTAGAAGACCTTCCATAGACTATCCCTGCTAGGTTTGGTTCATGTCGGATGATAAAGAAGATGAAAATGCGATTTCCCATAGGGTTTCTATATTAACTATAAGTCGCAATTGCGGCCATGTTAGCAACCCAATCAACATTAAATGAGGAACGCTGGTAGAGAGGGTCCCAGTCGTCATTTATGTGAAGTATCAAAACATCTGGCCTATTAGTTTCAGAGATTTCTGAAAATTGACCAATCAGAATCAAAGAATGCCTCTGGCGGCCATGTTTTTCAACCCACGGGAACAAAATGAGGAGCGTTTGTAGAGGAACTCCCATAGACCATTCCTGCAAAGTTTGGTTCATGTCGGCTCAGTAGTTCCAGTGAAGAAGACGAAAATGTGATTTCCCATAGGGTTTCTATGGTAACTATAAGCCATGTTTGCAACCCAATCAACATTAAATGAGGATCGTTAGTAGAGGGGATCCCAGTCATCAACCATGCAAAGTTTCAAAACATTTGGCCCTGTGGTTTCAGAGGAGAAGATTTTCAAAATCCACCAATCAGAATCAAAGAATGCCTCTAGCAGCCATGTTTTCAAACCCATGGGACCAAAATGAGGATCGTTTGTACAGGACCTCCCATAGACTATCTTATCCCTGCCAGTTTTGGTTTATGTCAGCTCAGTAGTTCCAGAGAAGAAAATGAAAATGTGATTTCTCATAGGGTTTCCACAGTAACTGTAAGCTGTAATTGCGGCCATGTTTGTAACCCGTTCAACATTAAATGAGGATCATTGGTAGAGGGGGTCCCAGTCAACATTTATGTGAAGTTTCAAAACATTTGGCCTGGTGGTTTCAGAGGAGAAGATTTTTGAAAATCCACCAACCTGAATCAAAGAATGACTCTGGAAGCCATGTTTTTCATCTGACGGGAACAAAATGAGGATCGTTTGTAGAGGACCTCCCATAGACCATTCCTGCCAAGTTTGGTTCACACCGGAACAGCGGTTACAGAGAAAAAGATGAAAATGTGAAAAATTTACGGCCACCGACAGACGCCAAGTCATATGAAAAGCTCACATGGCCTTTTAGACCAGGTGAGCTAAAAATGAATGTGCACTGCCTGAGAATCAAAGTATTAATTTTGTTTAGCCTTGACAACCATCTTGTTTGACTCTCTAGCAGATTTTCCAAAACTTTTTTAAAGATATAGCCCCCCCCCCAAGGATGCTGCACACCAAATATCAAAACATTCCGACTGCTGGATCTGAAGAAGATTTTTAAAGAAAATTCCCTCATTTTCAACTAAGTTACAATTCAAGCTCCCACAGTGAGTCCAAATATGGACCTAGGGACATGGTTTGAACAAACTTGAATCTCACCCCCCCCCCCCCCCCTCCCCCCTAAGGATGCTGCATATCAAATATCAAAACATTCCGACTGCTGGATCTGAAGAAGATTTTTAAAGAAAATTCCTCATTTTGAACTAAGTTATAATTCGGGCTACCACAGTGAGCCCAAATATGAACCAAGGGACTTGGCTTGAACAAACTTGAATCTCACCCCCCTAAGCATGGTGAATACCCAATATCATATTTGAACAAATTTGAATCAGATCCACCCCACAATGTTGCATACCAAATATCAAAAGATTCTGCCAGCTAGATCTGGAGAAGAAGATTTTTTAAGAAATTTGCCTGAAATGCACTAAGTTCGAATTCGAGCTTCTATACTGAGCCCAAATATAAACCCAGGGGGCCGATTTGAACAAACTTGAATCAGATCCACCCCACAATGCTGCATGCCAAATATCAAAAGATTCTGCCTGCTCGATCTGGAGAAGATTTTTTAAGAAATTTGCCTGAAATGCACTAAGTTCGAACTCGGGCTTCTTTAGAGAGCCCAAATATGAAACCAGGGAGCCGATTTGAACAAACTTGAATCAGATCCACCCCACAATGTTGCATACCAAATATCAAAAGATTCTGCTTGCTGGATCTGGAGAAGATTTTTTAATCTTTCTCCCATTGCCTACAGTGTTAAAAAGTGCTGACTCTGCACTTTTTCAAAGTCCCGAAAAAAGTACCTTGTGATCAAACCGATAAGGATGTTTTTAACCATTCTATTCTACTGGATAAAAGTAAGATTTATACAAAATAAGAAGTCTCTGTGCCGTGTAGTTTTGGAGATATGGCAGTTTTAAGGTTTTTCCTATTTTTAGCTCCCGAGGTTCCCACGGGGCAATGAGAAATTTTTTTTTTTTGCATCAATCAACTACTTATGACCCATTATCATCTCATATCAAATTTGGTTCAAATCGACCTCACGGTTCTGAAAATAGAAATTTTAGGCGTGGCCAAAATTTTTGTCCCTCCCATAACGAAGGCAAATAATGCCCGACAAACTTCTCTTGAACAAACTTGATTCTAAACCTCAAAAGGACTCTGTATACCACATATCAAGTCTCTGCTACTGGTGGTTCATTAGAAGATTTTCAAAAAATTTGGCCATTTTTTCCCCACACCTCTGCTCAATATGAGCCGAAACCCATTTTGGATAAAAATTAAAATGCCCCTATATAACCACTACAAACATGAAATTGAATTAAAATGTGGCTAGTGATTTAGGAGAAAGAGGCTCAAACACCACCTTCACGACGGACGACAGACGACGGACGACAGATGAAGAGTGATAAGAAAAGCTCACCCTGACTTTCGACTTTCAGTCAGGTGAGCTAACAAGAGGCCCCAAGGGGGCCTGACAGCACTCACCTGACACTGACAACTATCATCTGAGGGTCCTGATTTGAACAAACTTGCATCTGCCCCATTTAGAAAACCATATACCAAATATCAAAACATTCTGACCGTTGGATCGGGAAAAAAATTTCCAAAAAAATATTCCTCATATTGAACTTAGTTATAATTTGGGTTCCCATAGGGTACCCAGGGACTTGGCTTTAACAAATTTGAATCTCACCTCCCTAATGATACAGTATACCAAATATCAAAAGATTCTTACTGGTGGATGTGAAGAAGATTTTTAAAGAATGTTCCTCAGACTGCACTAATTTAAACATTTGGGTTCCCATAGAGAGCCCAAATATGGACCCAGGGATTTGATTTCAACAAACATGTGAAACAATCTTGCAAAGATGTTATATGAGAAATTTGAAAGCTTTTGGAGCAGTTGTTTGGGAGAGGAAGAGTCTTAAATGTTTTCTCCATTACCCACAGTGTTAAAAAATGGTCCCACAGGGAGTCCAAATATGGACTCAGAAACTTGGCTTGAACAAACTTGAATCACACCTCCCTAAGGATGCTGTATACCAAATATCAAAACATTCCGACTGCTGAATCTGAACAAGAATATTTTTAAAGAAAATTCCTCATACTGAACTAAGTTATAATTCGGGCCCAAATATGAACCCAGAGACTTGGCTTGAACAAACGTGAATGCCCCCCCCCCCCCCCCCCCCCCCCCCAAGGATGCTGCATACCAAATATCAAAAGATTCTGATTGGTGAATCTGAAGAAGTAGATTTTTAAAGAATATTCCTCATACTGCACTAATTTAAACATTTGGGCTCCCATAGAGAGCCCAAATATGGACCCAGGGAATTGATTTCAACAAACATGTGAAACAATCTTGCAAAGATGTTGTATGTGAAATTTGAATGCCTTTGGAGCAGTGGTATGGGAGAAGAAGATTCTTTAATATTTTCCCCATTAAACACAGTGTTAAAAAACAGGCCAATGAAATCGTCAGATGTGTACCCATACGCATAACTAGTAGAAAGCTGTATGATGGAGGGCCACCACGGATGCCAACATTATGTACACCATACATGGTATGGATACATATAGAAATGGACTGGAGAAGTGCCTAATTTGATGGATAAAGGGTTAATATCTCCGGATCAAATTATCAGATTTACATAAAAAACTATACAGCACAGCACATCAGTAACCTGAATAAATATATAAAGTGGGGACCTGCGAACCTTCGATTATTTGATTCGATTTCGAATCCTTGCAGCTATTCGATTCAATTCGATGCTGGTGTCATGGGTTCGAAATTTTCGAATCTCGTCGGACTAGGTCGGGAAAACTTTTTTCACGCCACTGTGCCGATACGTGTGTTTCTGCTCCGATAATAGGCTTGCAATCACGTTCATTTATCAGTTAGGCGCGTGCATCGGAGTAGCACCCCCACCCACCCCCATCCAGTAACATTCCCGTTATAATATAACCTCGCAACTTGGTCTTAAATCGGCATGCTCGCATGATCGCATCGTATATGCATTATGCACACCACTGCGTGTTACGGGAGTTCGACGAAACCAGCATGTTTTACAGTAAAGTGCAGTATAATAAGAATTACCCCCCCTTACATTGCAATTTGCAATGAAGTGGTCACGTGTTTACATAAAGACGCCGACACGGAATGTATATAAAACGGAGAGGTCAATGTGTGTTTATATGCATCGTGAATCACTCGTGATTAACTGGTAGAGTGCTAAATTATTTTTGGTCCTTAAAATTTCTCTGTGGATCTCTGCCTTGTTACAATTTATGGGAGAGTGCCAATAGGCACTCTCCCATAAATTGTAACAAAGCAAATCCTAACAGATAAAATCATATCACTTCAAGGATAATATGAAGCACATCCACAGAATATAAAGGCTTTAAATTGTGGTACCGGCACTTAATAATAAAGCCCAAATATGGGCTTCCAGCACTCTACCAGTTAAAGATCAGGGGAAGTTGGTAACCGCAGTTATTGTCGATACATGTGATGACCCAATGAAGTTGAATGAACGAACCAGAACAAGCCAACTTATATGATATACCAGGCTGCAGAATTGCTTTTCGTTTAGTTTGAATGGTTCAATTAAGCTTTCGATATTTTAATTCGCGCATGACGTGTGTTTACAAAAGTTCAGTATGGCCAAGTATGTTTCCGTTTCCCGCCAGTTATCACCACCAGTCTATTATCCAAAAATGCCAACGATCCTACGGCACCCGAAACAACAATTGTCAGCATATACACGACCACTATTCATTATTCGATTCGATTCGAAATCCTCGTTCACATTCGATTCCAGATTCGATTCGAGACAAAATTTGATATTCGCAGGTCCCTAATATAAAGTAACATGACAATCGTATTGATATTTTTTGAGTTATCTCATGCCAAAGGGATTGGAGGAATTTTCAATTTGAAGGATAAAGGGTTAATATCTCAGGATCAAATTATCAGATTTACACCAAAAACTATACTGCTCGGTACATCAGTAACCTGAACACAAATATAAAGTAACTTGACAATCCAAGCAGTATTTTTCAAGTTATCGAATGCCAACGGGATTGGAGGAATTTTCAATTTGAAGGATAAAGGGTTAATATCTCAGGATTAAATTATCAGATTTACACCAAAAACTATACAGCTCGGCACATCAGTAACCTGAACACAAATATAAAGTAATTTGACAATCCAAGCAATATTTTTCAAGTTATCGAATGCCAAAGGGATTGGAGGAATTTTCAATTTGAAGGATAAAGGGTTAATATCTCAGGATCAAAATAACAGATTTACACCAAAAACTATACAGCTTGGCACATCAGTAACCTGAACACAAATATAAAGTAACTTGACAATCCAAGAAATATTTTTCAAGTTATCGAATGCCAAACGGATTGGAGAAATTTTCAATTTGAAGAATAAAGGGTTAATATCTCGGGATCAAATCATCAGATTTACACCAAAAACTATACAGCTCGGCAAATCAGTAACCTGAACACAAATATAAAGTAACTAGACAATCCAAGCAACATTTTTCAAGTTATCGAATGCCAAAGAAATGGATATGGACGCCAAACGGACAGACGGATGGACGGACAGACAGACGGATGGACAAAGGATGGACGAACGACGGATGGCCACCCCGGATGCCGGCATTATGTGTACCATACATAGTATGGGTACACATAAAAGTGATGACTCAACATTTTTTCAAAGTCCTGAAAAAGTACCCTATGATAAAACTGAGAGCAATTTTTTTTAACCATTCCATTCTGTTGGTCCTAAGGAAGCTGCACACCACATAAGAATTCTCAGAGTCGTGTAGTTTTGGAGATATGGGCATTTGAATTTTTTTCTATTTTTAACTCCTGTGGTTCCGACGGGGCATTTTGAAAAAAATTTTTTGCATAAATCAAGTACTTATGACCCATTAATAATTCATATCAAATTTGGTTCAAATTGGACTCTCGGTTTGGAAAATAGAAATTTTGGGAGGGGAAAAAATTCTTGTCTCTCCCGAAATGACAAATATTGCCCCTCAAACTTCTCTTGAACAAACTTGAGTCCACACCTCAAAAGGAAGCTGTATATCAAATATCAAGTCTCTGCTACAGCTGGTTCATGAGAAGATTTTAAAAATCTTTTAGGCATTTTCGCCCAACCCCCTCCACAATATGAGCAGAAGAAACCCAATTTGAAGAAAAACCAAAATGCCCCTATATAACCACTACTCATATGAAATTTCATTAAAATGTGGCCAGTGGTTTGGCAGAAAAAGACCCTAACACCATCTTCACGAAGGACAAAAAGTGATCAGAATAGCTCACCCTGACTTTCGATCCCCATCCAGGGCGATCCGCGATGTGTCCTTGGGCAAGGCACTTTATCCTGGTTGCCTACATGGGGCCATGATGATGCCATGTACTATGGCGTACTGCACGTTGTTGGTGCACATGTTTTCAGCCTCTGTAACCCTGCTTGAGTGGAGCTTGAACTGAGTTAGAATGTTAAGGAGCTGACAGTTGCTCGTCGATGCTCGGTGCTTCTCTCCGGCTTCCTCCACCCGTAAAACTGTCACGGTCACGATTAGCCATTGCGCATAAGTATGTGACCATAAACACCAATAAATAAATAAATCGGACCGAGCCCATTTTCGAACTCAATTGAGATAATCTTAGAAAACCATATGACAAAAGTGAATCAAATCGGTTGTCGTTTGTTTAAGTTATCGCATTATCAAGCACAAAATTTGCAAATGAAAGTGTCAATGACACTGTAGCTCAACTTGACAAACTTGAACTTGGTAAGTTGTAAGTGACATGGCAAAATTGAAGATCATTGGTTGCAATGTTATTTGGTGAAACTTCTGCATAACAGCATTGTGTGTGCACATTAGAGCAACCCATGCATTTTTAAATGTAAACTGTTAGGCTAGCTAAAGGAATAATGTTAATACACAATGCAGTAAGTTAAAAGGTAATTGTGAACGGCAACTTTTTCACAGAAATGAATGCTATTCGATAGCTCTTGTCTAGAGGTCTCCCCTAATGAACACACCAAGTTCAAAAACAATCCTATGATAAATGTGCCCTGTAGGCCACGTCAAAGAAGAATGTTGATGCACAAATGCAATAAATTCAAAGGCTACTAAGAGCAACAGTTTTTTATGGAAATAAAAAGAAAATCGATAGCTTCCATCTTGGTCACCCTGAGTAAGCACACAAAGTTTCAAAACAACCCGATAATGAATGCACCCTTTGAGGCGTGCCAAAGGAAGATGTTAATACACAAATGCACTATGTTTGAAGGTCATTGCTAGTGCCAATGTTTTTTTTTTCTGGAAATCCATAAATATGCTCTGTAGAGAGTTTAAAAGGGATAAGCTGCTGCACAAATGCAATAAGTTCAAAGGCTGGCACCCATACCAATATTTTTTATGAAAATGAAAGAAAATCAATAGCTCCCGTCTAGAGGTCACCCCAAACATGCATACCAAGTTTCAAAGCAATCCGATCATAAAGGTGCCCTGAATGGCATGCCAGAGGAACATATTGATGCCTGACTAAATTAAATTCGAAGATTGTTGCCAAGTTGATGCCAATAGCAACGTTTTTCGACTGAAATGGAAGAAAATCGATAGCTCCCATCTAGAGGTCACCCTAAAGAAGTATAGCAAGTTTCAAAGCAAACTGATCATAAATGTGCCCTGTAGGGTGTGCCAAAGCAAAATATTGATGCTTAACTAAACTAAGTTCAAACCAACGGCAACTTTTTTTGACAAAAATGGAAGAATATTGATAGCTCCCATCCGGAGGTCACCCCAATCAAGCATACTAAGTTTCAAATCGATCAAAGCATGAATGTGCCCGTAGTGTATAGAAAGGGAAATATCGATGCCTAACTAAACTAAGTTCAAAGGTCATTGCTAACGGCAACATTTTTTGATGGAAAAGGAAGAAAATTGACAGAGCCCATCTAGAGGTCACCCCAAACAAGCATACCAAGTTTCAAATCCGATCATAAATGTGCACTGTAGGGTGTGCCAAAGGAAAATATTGATGCCTAACTAAACTAAGTTCAAAGGTTGTTGCCAATGGCAACATTTTTCAACAGAAATGAAAGAAAATCGATTGCTCCCATCTAGAGGTCACCCCAAAAAAGCATACCAAGTTTCAATGCGATCCAATCATAAATGTGCCCTGAAATGTGTGCCAAAGGGAAATATTGATACATAACTGCACTAAGTTCATCAAAGATCATTGCCAATGGCAACTTTTTTTGACAGAAATGGAAGAAAATCGTTATCTGCCATCTAAAGGTCACCCCAAACAAGCATATCAAGTTTCAAAGCGATCCGATCATAAATGTGTCCTATAGGCCGTGCCAAAGGAACATATAGATGCCTGACTAAAGTAAGTTCAAAGGTTGTTGTCACAGGCAACTTTTTTTGACAGAAATCGAAGAAAATTGATAGCTCCAATCTAGAGGTCACCCCAAACAAGCACACCAAGTATCAAAGCGATCCGAACATAAATGTGTCCTGCAGAGTGTGCCAAAGGGAAATATTGATGCATAACTGCATTAAGTTCATCGAAGGTCGTTGCCAGCAGCAACATTTTTTTACGGAAATTAGAGGTACCCCCAAACATGCATACCAAGTTTCAAAGCGATCCGGTCATAAATGTGCCCTGTAGGGCGAGTCAAAGGAATACACTGATGCCTGACTGAACTTAGTTGAAAGGCCACTGCCAGCAGCGACATTTTTTGACAGAAATGGAGAAAATAGATAGCTCCATCTAGAGGTCACCCCAAACAAGCATACCAGGTTTCAAAGCAATCCGATCATAAATGTGCCCTGTAGGGTGTGCCAAAGGGAAATCTTGAGGCCTTACTAAACTAAGTTCAAAGGTCATTGCCAGTGGCAACATTTTTTTTACGGAAATGGAAGAAAATCAATAGCTTTTATCTAGAGGTCACCACAAACATACACAGGCCTGGCATTCTGAAAAATGCAGGAGGGCAAAAAATCGCTCTCCTCAATCAGCTTAGGAGAGCAATTAGCTTTACACAGCATTTTAAGTATCCAGTTGAAAGAACTCATTGAAACTGAAACCAACAGACTATTACATCAGTGATTTTATTAACTTTACTAAGGTAAAGCGAAATCTCTTAGACATCTAGATGTCTCACTCAACAACCGAACATACACTTGACAAGACCTGTGTGTGTACCCAGACCTGTTGTCCAATAAAGTCATACGCCTACCACTACCACCTTCAACCCCCCCAAGGGGGACTTTCTTGGACAACAGGGCTGCTTGAATCTACAGTCACATCCTGGTGCAAGTGCTTCAAGTGACCGGATAGTAGTAATGGTAGTATATTATAGTGTCAATATTCCTTGAATAATTACCCCTCAAACTGTGATGTCAGTTGTTGAACTTGAATCTGACAGAAACAAAAATATTGCTGTGACCCATTTTGCTTCAAATGATTGCAACTGTGTTTGGGTATGGTTGCAGCCATTACCTTTTACCACTAAACCACTTTCAAAATGAAATTACGTATGTTATGTGACTTAGAAGTTAAATTACATTTTTGCTTTACAACAAAAATTTAATGTGAGCATAATACATGTAATCTCAATCATCCCAGACCAAAATATTTAGGAAGGCAATTTTTCACTCTCCTTAATTCTTTCAGGAGGGCAGTAAGGAGAGCTAAAAATTTGCTCTCCAGAAATTGCCAAGCCTGCAAACATACCAAGTTTCAAAGCAATGCGATTGTAAATGTTACCTGTGCAGTGTGCCAAAGGAAATTGTGAATGTACCTATGTACGTACCTACATATGTATGCTGATGGATGGGAAGTGACAAGTTGAGCTAAAAATGACCAAGTCAGTCCAATATTTCTGCTGCGGTACATTGGTCAGAGCATGTTTTCGAACTCGATCAAGACATTGTTCCTTGAAACCCATGTGCCAAATATCAGTCAAATCGGTTGACGTTTGTTGAAGTTATTGCGTTATCAGGGTCAAAATTAGTCAATTTTAACAAAGGGCTATAACTTTTGTGAAAAAGCCTGGATACATGCTACTTTGCGACATCGGGTGTTGAACATACATATCAAGTCACAAACCAAATATTACCGAAATCCGTTCAGAAGAACATGCACATCAAGTCACATACCAAATGTTATCAAAATCTGTGACGGAACAATTAAGTTATAAGCAAAATGAGACGCCCCGACTCAAATGCCCACCTGACCAGCAACTGACCCTCGCCATACCAATAGTCGAGGTTTTTTTGAAAACTCCATTAAAAAAGGCTGAAAAAAGCTTAAGTTCATATAATGTGCATAATTTAGGCACAAGAAAAAAAAAATTTATCTTATGCTGCTACACCCTCATACCAAATATTATTGAAATCGGAAAGGCTGTTATGTGATAATCTTGTAGTCATGCAATAAATTGCCCAAATCAATTTTTTTTAGGTGTGCAGTAGGCGTGCGCCATGCCTAAAGAATGCCAGGCTTGCATAACCCGTTACTGAGAAAACTTTGACATGTTACCTCCCAAAACTTGGATACATGCGGAAGAAGGATGTCAATCAGGAGTATACAAAGTTACCTTATGACAAGAATCAGTTTGTTGATCCCAATAACGCTATGGCTCATGTGAAAGCAGTGACTGGATGATTTATGCCAGTGCTAGTAAAATGTTTGAGAGATTGTTTCACTACAGAACTCTCAGAGGACAGTAAGGAAAATGATGGAACTTCGAATGACAATTTTCAGCCCTTATCTGAAATACCCATAAGGAAATTAAAAGGTTGCAGAAATCGGCATGAAATAAACCTGGTGATGATACATCTGAAAAGCTGCAGAAATCCATGAGACTTCTTGTCAATCCTGCTAACTGGGTTTCAGAAAAAGCAGAAATTGAAGCCTTGGTCTTTTTTTGTGAACATTTTGAAACTTTAAAATAAACCCCAACTGGTTATTCTACAATTGACACAGACAAACTCAAATCTGAATGGAAGGATCTAAAGCGGTGTGTAAAGTACAATTACCATACAACAAAGGCAAAAGAGTTGTGGCAAAAAGTGTTTACCTACAGATGAGATGAATTCCCAAATACATGTGCCATTATTGAAATAACTATGTGCATAGGTGTAAGCAATAGCATTCCTGAAAGAGGATTCAGTTCCCTAACACGCATGCTATCAAACAGAAGACTTTTAATGAGTCACGCACCAATGGAGGACTTACTTATCATTTGGATTAATGACCCTGTGTAGACAAAGGAAGAGAGATGCAGCATTATTGATGAAGCGGTCAATACCAATCTTGGTAAAAAACGTAAACTAAAGCTAATATCCAGTTTCACTGACTATGCAGATCTTCTGGACAAGAGAAGACGTCATAGGTTAACAAGAGGGGGCCTGAGGCACTCACCTGACAAGGTAGTCTAAATATTAACCCAGGGAATTGATTTCAACAAGTTGCATCTGCCCTTCCTAAGAAGAGCTTATACCAAATATCCAAAGATTCTGACCAGTGGATCTTAAAAAAAAGAAGATTTTTAAAGAATATTCCTCATATTGAACTAAGTTATAATTCGGGCTCCCACAGGGGCCCAAATATGAACCCAGGGACTTGGCTTTAACAAACTTGAATGTCACCCCTCTAAGGATGCTGCACACCAAATATCAAAACATTCTGACTGCTGGATCTGAAGAAGGTTTTTAAGAAAATTCCTCATTTTGAACTAAGTTACAATTCGAGCTCCCACAGTGAGCCCAAATATGGGCCTAGGGGCATGGCTTGAACAAACTTGAATCTTACCCCCCTCCCCAAGGATGCTGCATACCAAATATCCTAAAGGATAGCATTCTGACTGCTGGATCTGAAGAAGAAGATTTTTAAAGAAAATTCCTCATTTTGAACTAAGTTATCATTTGGGTCACACAGTGGGCCCAAATATGAACCCAGGGACTTGACTTGAACAAACTTGAATCTCACCCCCCTAAGGATGCTGCATGCCAAATATCAAAACATTCCGACTGCTGAATCTGAAGAAGATTTTTAAAGAAAAATTCCTCATATTGAACTAAGTTATAATATGGGCTCCCACAGGGAGCCCAAATATGAATCCAGGGACTTGGATTTAACAAACTTGAATCTCACCCCCTAAGGTTGCTGCACACCAAATAGCAAAACTGAAGAAGAAGATTTTTAAAGAAAATTCCTCATTTTGAACTAAGTTACAATTCAAGCTCCCACAGTGAGCCCAAATATGGACCTAGGGGCATGGCTTGAACAAATTTGAATCTTCCCCCCCCCCCCCCCAAGGTTGCTGCATACCAAATATCAAAAGCATTCTGACTGCTGGACTTGAATCTCAAACAAATTTGAATCTTACCCCCCCCCCCCCCCCCCCCCCCAAGGTTGCTGCATACCAAATATCAAAAGCATTCTGACTGCTGGACTTGAATCTCCTCCCCCCCCCCCCCCCCCCCCCCCCCAAGGATGCTACATGCCAAATATCAAAACATTCCAACTGCTGAATCTGAAGAAGAAGATTTTTAAAGAAAAATTCCTCATATTGAACTAAGTTATAATTTGGGCTCCCACAGTGAGCCCAAATATGAACCCAGGGACTTGGCATGAACAAACTTGAAACTCACCCCCATAAGCATGCTGCATACCAAATATCAAAAGATTCTGATTGGTAGATCTGAAGAAGATTTTTAAAGAATATTCCTCATACTGCACTAATTTAAACATTAGAGAGCCCAAATATGGACCCAGGGATTTGATTTCACTAAACATGTGAAACAATCTTCCAAAGATGTTATATGTTAAATTTGAAAGCTTTTGGAGCAGTGGTTTGGGAGAAATGTAGTCTGACATGTTTTCCAATTACCCACAGTGTTGAAAAATGCTGACTCAGCACTTTTTCAAAGTTCCAAAAAAGTACCCCATGATAAAACCAATAGCAATTTTTTTTTACCATTTCATTCTGTTGGTCCTAAGGAAGTTTCACATCAGATAAGAATTCTCAGTGCCATGTAGTTTTGGAGATATGGGCATTTTAATTTTTTTTCTATTTTTAGCTCCTACGGTTCCCAAGGGACGACGGGAAAAGAAAGTTTGGCATGAATGAAGTACTTATGGCCCAATAAGCCCTCATATCTCGGTTTGGAAAATAGAAATTTGGAGCAGGGTAAAAATTCTTGCCCCTCCCATAACAAAGGCAAATATAGGTCCTCGAACTTCTCTTCAACAAATCAGAGTCTACACCTCAGAAGGAAGCTGCACACCAAAAATCAAGTCTCTGCTACTGCTGGTTCATGAGAAGATTTTTAAAGATTTAAGCACACTTTTTGGGCGTGGCCCTACCAAGGGGCGAGTCAACTTCATTTGAACAAACTTGAATTGACATGTGATAGGGAACATGCACAGCAAATTTTGTTGAATTTGGTCCAGCAGTTCGTGAGAAGTCGATAATGTACTATGATCAGTATCACCTTCCTGATGGGAGTGATACTGATCATAGTAGTGGTCAGACATGTTAATTCTCCCGGAATGCCTGGGAAAATCCCGTAAATTTAGTGAAGTTCCCGGCCTTCCGGAAAGGAATCAGTTTTGGACAAAAATCCCGGAAAATTGTGCAGTTGAAAAAATTTCAATTTCCAGACGTTCCGTGTCAAATAATTGGCCTTCGAAGCTCTGATTATAACGAACGAAACAAAAAAAATTATGTATACAAGTGAGTTGTATTTTATTTAATAAAAGAGCCCTTTATTATAAATATTTCACTTATATCCATATTTCTTTTCTGTTTTATTCATTTCAGTTTTGCTGTGTGGTCAATTTACAAGTGCCGAAGCGAAAATTGGTGACTTAAGTACATCACCTATTTGCATCCACCTTCACCTAATTAATTATTCCTGGAGAATAAAATCTACGGAAAAGAATTACAGAATATGTATTTCTTTATTTGGTTCAAACATCCACTCATTTTTAATTCAATTATCCACTCGATTTGTGATCCACTTCGACAAAGTAGAAGAATACAGTATATGAAAGTATAAATGACACTCAACTTGACAAACTTGAACTTGGTAAGTTAAAAGTGAAATGACAAAATTGAAGATCATTGGTACCAATGTTATTTGGTGAAATTTCAACATAACAGCATTGTGGGTGCACAATGTCAGAGTAATCCATGCATTTTTAAATGTAAACTGTAAGGCTGGCTAAAGGAAGAATGTTGATACACAAATGCAGTAAGTTCAGAGGTTATTGTAAACGGCAACTTTTTTCACAGAAATGAATGTTAATCAATAGCTATCTAGAGGTCTCACCTAATGAGCACACCAAGTTCAATGAAAGTGTCAATGACACCATAGCTCAACTTGTCAAGACATGTACATGTATAGTATGTGACACAGCAATGACAAATATCTAGGTAATGACCTGATAACAAAGGTACATGTAAAGTATTGTAACGGTCTGTACATAAATTCTGACTGTAGCCTGTAACAAATGTATAGGTAAAGTATTGTAAAGGTAGGTGACAGTCAGATGCTAAACTACAAGTATCAGGATGTCAGATGTCAACGGAACTGAAAAATCGTTTCCGTGGTTTAAGAGACACGGAACCCCGCCGGTAACGAAATTTAGGTACTGTCTGTGAGCAGTTATGGGAACCTTTTGAAGTTTTTCCGAATCGAGAGAATTTTATATCATTTGTAGCTTTTTAGATTTCAGACACATTTCCCTCCTAGATAAAACTGCCTGCATTCACTGATATGCTTGTAAGTTATATGTGAAATGATATTGGGACGTTTCGGCCCCGAGACGTTTCGGCCTCCTATATTAACAGTCCGGAGTGAAGGAAATTACCGCGGCACGATAGATACCAGAGGTTATTGGGATGTTGATTTTTTAATATATATTTATTGTTTTAGATATTATAACGCCAGTAAACCTGTGCATGATACCTTTGTTCAAAAAACTGCTTTTCAGTTTACAACATATATTAAACACAGGCGCTTGTTATTTTATCATACTTGAAACAATTCTCAGACACACAATGAAATTACTTGTGATAATGTTACTGACGAAAAAAACGTCATGATGTTTACAGAATGAGCCAATCACATTCACTTCAGCAAAAGGGTCTCACACTTTACTCATTCCGAGAATGTAATTGGTTGAAATGTCTAACGTGTGCAAATGGTACACACATGTTTTTCCCCACTTCAACTTGCTTCTGTATTCGATGTAAACAGCATTTCGTTTCTATCACAGTGATGATTGTTCACCAACGAGCAGCTCTTATGAGCATTTCTTTCAACAACAAATGTTTCAATGTCTTTAGTGACAGATTGAGTGGGTAACGACATTTCGGTTCCGTCATTTTGTGACCATGGTACCAAGATGCTACCGGTAACGATCGTTACTGTGAAATCCTGACACTTGAAACTAGAAAAGAAATCTTTGAGTCCCAGAGTGGGTCTGACTGAAACCCAAAATATTTGTTCTCATAACACAGTGATAACAAAGGCACCCCAAAACACACTCATTCCTGTCCCAAGGTGAAAACAAAGGTACCCAAGAAGTTTCATGAAGATCAGTTCATAAATACGAGCTGAAAAAAAGTTGTGACAAAAAACTGATTGGACCTAATTTCGGTACAAAATGGCCACTGGCAGTCATCTTGAATTTTGGACCGCACTCAGAAACACTCGTTCTCATCCCAAGAAGTTTTGTGAAGTTTGGTTGATAAATACAGCCTCTAGCCCGAGCCGTATTGACATGTGCACTTACAGTGTATAAGTAGCACTAAATAAATCAAAATTCATCTAATTTGCATAATTTCTGCACGAGAAAAAAACCCGTACTATATGTGATGTATTCCATTTTACTAAACATTCATGCAAAAATTTATTCAAATCAGAACTTTCATACAGAAGTTCTGTACAAAAGACTGATTGCACTAATTCTGGTACAAAATGGCTGCTGGTGGCCAACTTGAATTTTGGACCACACCCAAAAACACTCGTTCTCATCACACGGTGATAACAAAGGTACACAAAAAGTTTCGTAAAGATTGGTTCATAAATATGACCTCTAGCCTGAGCCATATAGAAGTTGTGTACAAAAAACTGATTAGACCTAATTTTGGTACAAAATGGCCACTGGCAGCCACCTTGAATTTTGGACCGCACTCAGAAACACTCATTCTCGTCCCAAGGTGATAACAGAGGTACCCAAGAAGTTTTGTGAAGATCGGTTGATAAATACAGGCTCTAGCCCGAGCCGTATTGACACGTGTACTTACTATGTGTAAGTAACACTGAAAAAATCAAAGTTCATCTATTTGCATAATTTCTGCACAAGAAAAAAACCCGTATTATATGTGACGTATCCCATGGTACTAAACATTCACACAAAATTTTTTTCAAATCAGCGCTTTCATATGGGAGTTCTGTGCAAAAATCTGATTGCACTCGTTCTCGTCCCACGGTGATACCAAAGGTACCCAAGAAGTTTCGTAAAGATCGGTTTATAAATACAGCCTCTGGCCCGAGCCATATTGGCATTTGCACTTACAGTGCTGAAAGTAACACTAAATACATCAAAGTTAGTCTAATTTGCATAATTTACGTACAAGAAAAAAACCCGTATTATATGTGATGTATCCCATGGTACTAAACATTCATACAAAAAATTATTCAAATCAGCACTTTCATATGGAAGTTCTGTGCAAAAATCTGATTGCACCTAAGTCTGTACAAAATGGCCGCCAGCGGCCATCTTGAATTTCGGATCGGACCCCAAAACACTCGTTCTCGTCCAACGGTCATAACAAAGGTACCCAAGAAGTTTCGTAAACATCGGTTCATAAATACGGCCTCTAGCCCGAGCCGTATTGGCATTTGCACTGACAGTGCTGAAAGTAACACTAAATAAATCAAAGTTAGTCTAATTTGCATAATTTAAGCACAAGAAAAAAACCTGTATGATATGTAATGTATCTCATGGTACTAAACATTCATACAAAAAATTATTCAAATCAGAGCTTTCATAGGAAAGTTCTGTACAAAAAACAGATTTCTGCATCGTTGGTACAAAATGGCGGCTGGCAGCCATCTTGGATTTTTGACCGCACCCAGAAACACTCGTTCTCGTCCCAAAGTCATAACAAAGGTACCCAAGAAGTTTCGTAAAGATCGGTTCATAAATACGGCCTCTAGCCCGAGCCATATCCAATTGTTGACAGACGGGCCATGACAAAAGCTCAAATTTGGCTTCGCCAAAGTTGAGCTAAAAACAATCCTATGATAAATGAGCCCTGTAGGCCATGTCAAAGACAAATGTTGATGCACAAATGCAATAAATTCAAAGATTGTTGCTAACAGCAACAGTTTTTGATGGAAATGAAAAGAAACTCAATAGCACCTATCTTTGTCACCCTGCATAAGCATACTAGTGTTGGGAGGTTTCTACGGTTTCGGTTTCTACTCGTTTTTTTTAAAAGAGTTGAGTCCAGTTTCGGTTTCGTTTTTTTTTAGAGAAAAATATTCAAGTATTAAACACTTTACACTTGGGTTTTCCCCCCAAATATTAGTTTTAATAAATGTTCAAAGTGCAAGTACCTTCCCCTCTCTCTAAAATTATGAGATTATATATCGCGCAGCACATGTACAGTGAACCATTAATACAGAAGAGAATGAAGATTGTTCACAGAGCCCTGGATATATAGATGAATAGCATTGGCAGCCCTCCCCACCCCCCACCCTCCACCCCCCCCCCCCCCCCCCCACATCAAGACCAGAGGAAAATGCTGTGGTAACAATGCACAACTTGGGTAAAAAATGCTGAAGATGTAATGTTGTGAAATGTCAGGCCAAAGGAAAAAAAAACCTTTGTTTGGGGTACCCCCACCAACCCTAAACAATTATGCCGATCATAAAATTTTTACAAAGTAAAAGTTGCTCATTTAGGTCATTGTAACCCTAATTTTTATCGGACTTCAACTGTGAATTTGAAACCTATTTTGAGGTTAAAGCTTTCAAAAATACAAGTAGAAATAAATATATTGGACAGTATAAATGCGGAGCAAGTGTGAAGTTCCAGTTCAGCAAAGGAAACTGCGTTTGATAAATTGATCATTTTACAGATACAGTGTTTTACAGTTGGTGTTGAAGGTCATGAAAATTAATGAATATCGCGTTGAGTTTCATGTATTGATACTGAAAGCCCTGAATCTTGGCCTGCAGTCTTGAAAATGTTATTGGTGCAAGTATAGTGTACAAGTGGGTTTTTTTAATTCCATTGAAACATATGCATAGAAATTACTGACAGTGGCCAGCAGATGCATGGATATTGCATTCAAGTGAAGTGTGTGGCCATTTTGGTAATTCGATGTTTGTTTAATTTTTGTCCAAAGCCAGGTGGCGCTTTCAATCTCACACTGAATGGGGGGGGATTTTTATCATTTCATTCATTTGTCATTCGAAAGAAAGTTTATTTAATACATAAATACAATTATATTATGGGACCAAAAAAGTTATTAATTAGGCCTACTAGGCTCTGATTTTTTTCTGTGATTTCCATCCTTTTTTATTTAACACATTACTTGAAGTGACAGCATTCAAGATTGTGCAGTTAAATAACTGTGCATGTCCCGACTGATGGTTATCACACATTCAGGTCGGCTGGTGTTTTTAACTAACTGAAACCGAGTTGTATTTTCGGTTAACCTCCCAGCACTAAAGCATACAAAGTTTCAAAACAACCTGATAATGAATGCACCCTCCGAGGCATGCCAAAGGTAGATGTTAATGCACAAATGCAGTTTGAAGGTCATTGCTTGTGGCAATGTTTTTTTGTTTTTTTTTTATGAAAATTCATAAATGTATCCTGCAGAGAGTGCAAAAGGGATAAGTTGCTGCACAAATGCAGTAAGTTTAAAGACTGGTGATAACGCCAATAAATTTCTATGGAAATGAAAGAAAATCAATAGCTCACATCTAGAGGTCACCTCGAACACACCTACCCAGTTTCAAAGTGATCCGATCATAGATGTGCCCTGAAGGGTGTGCCAAAGGGAAATATTGAGGTCTGACTAAACTAAGTTCAAACGTCATTTCCAGCGGCAATATTCTTCGACAGAAATGGAAGAAAATCGAAAGCTCCCATATAGATGTCACCCCACACAAGCACACGAAGTTTTCAAGCAATCCAATCATAAATACGCTCTGCAGGGTGAGTCATAAATGTGCCCTGCAGGGTGTGCCAAAGGGAAATATTGATGCATAACTGCACTGAGTTCATTGAAAGCTGTTTTTTTGACAGAAATCAAAGAAAATCAATAGCTCCCATCTACAGGTACACCCAAACAAGCACACCAAGTTTCAAAGCAATCTGGTCAAAAAATGTGCACTGCAGGGTGTGCCAAAGGGAAATATTGATGCATAACTGCACTAAGTTCATCAAAAGTCATTGCCAGCGGCAACATTTTTGGACAGAAATTGAAGAAAATCGCTAGCTCTCATTTGGAGGTAACCCCAAACAAGCATACCAAGTTTCAAACTGATGTGATCCTAAATGTGCCCTGTAGGGTATGCCAAATGGAAATATATTGATGCCTGACTAAACTAAGTTCAAAGGTTGTTACCAGCGGCAACATTTTTTGACGGAAATGGAAGAAAATGGATAGCTCCCATCAAGAGGTCACCCCAAACAAGCGTACCAGGTTTCAAAGCAATCTGATGATAAATGTGCTCTGTAGGGTGGGTCAAAGGGAAATATTGAGGTCTGATCTCAGCTTGACTTTGTCAAGTTGAGCTAAAAATGGGTAAATTTGCTCGGAAAAAATTCACCTTCCTTCCGTAATATGCCGAAAAATTAGGGCTTAAAATTGACACAATATGGATGTATTTTGTAATGGTCAATAACACTGATCATTGTTCTGCTTCACGAGTCATAGTTGAGACATCCATTCCCGGAAAGCTCTGAATGTTATTTGCATTGTTCAAAACAGAATTATGAATTAATGATGAGGAGAAAAAAATCTTGATTTCCAATGGCCAAAACGTCCCATCACAGAAATTGGTGCATATAAAGAAACACCACAGACAACTCTACATAAGGGTAATTTGGATTAAATTGCGTGAGTCATGAAACATGGAATTACATTTTATTGCTCATTCCAGAAGGGTATTATCTGGCTCTGCACTTTGATGAAATTATAACCACAGGTTGAAGTATTTGAACCAATGATTTTTTAACATGGCATTAAGGGTTTCAGCAAATGTTTAGCCTATGTACTACTGGGTGGAACCCACTGCAAATATTGGTCCAAGGGCTGAAATCGTTTAGTTCTTGTGTATATTGTTTGGGCACGTACGTTTCCTGAAATTCATCCAATTTCCCTGAAAATCACCCTCAAGTTCCCTGAAAAAAATTTTCTGAGGCTAACATATCTGGTAGTGGTGGAGATATATCTGATTCACCAGGATCTGAGTGTGATTCAGATTGAGTTCGACATTACAAATGATAATCATTTTATCAGTTGAGTTCTTCATTCAGTCTTCTTTTTCCAAAAGTCTCTGAATTTGTGATGTTTTTTTGTTTCAGAATTTAGTTTAGAACTCTTTTTTTTTTTTTTTTGGGGGGGGGGGGATATTGTGCCTGGCATAGTGGATTGGGAATACCATTTGGCACTGAAGTCAGCAACAAGACTGTTAAATGTTTTATTTTCATTTTATTGTGACCAACATTAAAATACATATCACAAAAAACTTTCAATGTTCATCACAGCGGGACACCCAGATACCAATCCATCTTCTCACTCTCAGGTTTTGTTCAGCATCACACAGGCAGTCCCGCAAAGCTGAAAGTTCACTCTCCTCACCTGAACATTCAGGGAATCATATGGTATGTTATGCTGCAAAATATGTTTTCCGCATTTATACAGTCTATAATTAATATCAGAATCTGGTGGTGAACACAGTGCACTGGCTTGTACAGTCATCATGTAATGTATAGATACAGGCTTGGTTATTTGGATGCAAGATAACTATAACACTCACTGTTAGTGTCATGGGTAACCTGGTATCTTGCATCCAAATATTCAAGCCTGCATCTATACATTATGTGATGACGTACATCATAATTACACAAACCATGTACCTCAAAATGATAATAGTTATCTACCCAGCAGGCTAAAGGGGGGAGGGGCAGATTCAGGTTTGTTCACATCAAGTGTGCCTGGGTTAATATTTAGACTCTCTAAGGCAGCCCAAATTTTAACTTAGTGCAATACGAGCAATATGAGGAATAATCTTCTTCAGATCAACCAGTAAGAATCTTGATATTTGGTACACAGCATACTTAACTGGTCGGGTGCAGGAAGCCACGATCGTGGCTCTCCTGTAAAGTGCGGGGAGCCATGATCGCGACTTTCGGTAGTGTGATTTTATTGACCCTTGTATTTACATATAAATCACAATTAATAGTGCCCGGTTTGAAACGGTTGGTGTCTATAAGATTGACCACTGGTAAGTTCACCAAATTGCACATGCGGAAATGACCAATGGTCTGTGTTAAGCTAAATTAAATGATTAATTTTCACGTAATTTTTCATAAAAACGAAATGGGAAATCCCCAACTTGATCCAAGTTTGTTTGCTGTTGTCAAAAATTTTCGAATGGGGTGTTCTGTAAGAGATAGAAATAATTTTACCCCCTTGTCAGTTTTAATACATCCGTAGTTAAATAAAACAATGCATTCTTGTGTGAATATCCCATTTTGATGATTTAGTTGTCATTTTTTTAATTGTAAACTCGAAGAGTGAATGTTGAAACCATGTGCGAATGTCTGTCCCAGATATTTTGGACTATTTTTAGCAGTAAATAACAAGACAAGTTTTGTCCATAAAAGTTGTTAAAATCAATAATTTTAGCAAATTTATTAACCGAATAAATATGATAGAGGGTGGATTATTTCATCAAAAATGCTCGTCCCCCACCTCCACCCTCATACTTTCCTGGGTCTTGTGTATTTTGAAATAGTGAATAACCCAACGAAGGCCCTGTGAATACTTACACTTGTTCTCAAGGCACTTGGACATTTCGCCCCTGGGAGTGGGACATTTCGGCCTCTACTCTAGACGTTTTGGGTCACATACCGTGTGCCGTTCTTGTACAGTACCTCCTCATATAAGTTGTAGGATAACCACAATAAACTTGTGTCGGAACTGTTGGCAAAAATAAGAGATAAGTTGATAACCCAAATTTTTTGTGGTTATCCAATATATTTGAGGAGGAACTGTGTGTGTATCTGCAGGTTAGCACAAGCAGTGTGCAGACAGGGTCACAACCTGTTATCCTACAACTTATTTGATTCATTCACATATTTTACCTGTAATTTACCTGTCATAATATGACAAGTTATTATGCTAGTGTTATTTATACAGGATATGTGCTAGGTATCTTGTGGGACTCAAATAAAAAAAAAAATTATAATTTTTTTTTTTCATTTTTAACCTGATTGCTAATTAGCTATCTGGAACACCTGTAATGCGACCATCTTCAAACAATAAAATGTGGCCTCTGCCTTTGGTAATAATGTTTCAACTGTTTGTGTTAACATATATCCTGGTAGAACTTTTCCATAATTGTTACAATAATTTGCGATTATTTTTTCCATTTACCTGTTTGCTCATTTAGTACAGGTAATACCTGTTGTGGCATACCTCTGAAACAATGCACAGCAAACGTTGTTAGCTGTCATAGTATCATATGTCAATGGATACGTTTTGTAAGAGGCTTGTGAAAAACTTCAAAACAAATTTTCTTTAAAAATTGACTTTTATGATGGTTCTTACCTGTTTGCTCATTAATGATAATATACCTGTTATACACCTACTATGCACCACAATCAACCAATAGGGTTACCTTTGATAAAAGGGTATGTTTTGGGAGTGGAAAGTAAACAACAACAAAGTCAAAAATCTTTATTTTCCCTTATGTTTTCAATTTTTAACCATTTTTCTTGTTAATTAGTTACCTTTTTACTTGTGTTACCTGTAATTAATACAATATACAGTAAAATAAACTAGAGGTACTGTCAGCAAACTCACAAAGTGATACCCCCGTGCCTAAAATGTATAAGTTAGATTATCTCCCCTTGGAAATGTCAGAACGGAATTATATTGCTTCATGCACATCTTCATATGGAGTTCTTCCATCGTGTAAAGTTTCATGAAAATTCTTCAAACGGTTCAGGCGGAGTTGCGCTTACAAGGATGGACAGACGGTATAAGTTAGATTATCTCCCCTTGGAAATGTCAGAACGGAATTATATTTGCTTCATGTACATCTTCATATGGAGTTTTTTCCATTGTGTAAAGTTTCATGAAAATTCTTCAAACGGTTTAGGAGGAGTTGCTTACAAGGATGGACAGATGGACAGATGGACAGACGGATGGACAGGGGTGATTCCTATATACCCCCCACCCCCCCCCCCACCCCCCCCCCCCCCCCCGCCCCCAAAACTTTGTTTGCGGGGGGTATAAAAATGAAGCCTTGAAGAAAATTTAATTACCTTAAAAAATATGTATTCATGTTGATGGGTTTCATCAAAAGAAAGGGTAAAAAAGTCAAGATATATGAATCATACCATCATTCATAAAACTTTTGAAAAAAAATATACACGTTTCAACTGCACAGTGTAAGAATTGTAGCGATCAACCAGTTAAGAGGGTTGTAGTATTATCCTTTGTACCTCTATTGGGTATTCTTAAAGTTCCCCATTTCCTTGTTTGATTTCTTTGAAATCAGGGGAGCTAATCTGTGTGCATTTCCCTTTTTGATGATTGTCACATGTGTCAACAAGAGCTGGACTTTCGTCCGGTGCATACCCCACGTGGTGTACCGCCTAGTGTGGGCATACTTATGACCAACAAATATTATTTATGAATATTCTCGTACTGACTGACAGACGGATGCACAGATGGACGGACACAATCCAAATTGGTTGGTGTTTGGAAGTTTTCTGCAATGAGGCACAAGCCTTTGTCATAGGCAAACTGCATGCCGTATTTCACTGAAATCCGATAACCCCATACCTGAGATACAGGCTGAACAGACAAATAATGTCTATTTCCTACAATTTTCTAAGTCAAAAAAGGGGATAACTCTACAAAGGAGAATGTGAGAAATATCGTTGAGTCCTTTTTTTAAAGCCTATACCATAAGCAGTGTTCATGGCAAATTTCATTGCAATAGAAATTCGATACCCAAGATACAGGCTGAACAGACAAAATTTGGCTCAGGACGGACACAATTTCTAAGGTGAACAAGTAATATAAAAAAAAATAATAAAAAAAATAACTAGTGTGGGCATACCTGTGACCAACAAATATTATAAACAAGAGGCCCCAGGGGGCCTGAGGGCGCTCACTGGAAATGGTAGCCTAAATATCACCCAGAGAATTGATTTCAACAAGTTGCATCTGCTCCTCCTAAGAAAAGCTTATCCAAAGATTCTGACCAGTGGATCTAAAAAAAAAAGATTTTAAAGAATATTCCTCATATTGAACTAAGTTATATTCGGGCTCCCACAGGAAGCCCATATATGAACCCAGGTACTTGGCTTTAACAAACTTGAATCTCACCCCCCTAAGGATGCTGCACACCAAATATCAAAACATTCCGACTGCTGGATCTGAAGAAGAGATTTTTTAAAGAAAATCCTCATTTTGAACTAGGTTACAATTTGAGCCTCTCGAGGTGAGTCCAAATATGGACCTAGGGACATGGCTTGAACAAACTTGAATCTCACCCCCCCTCCCACCCCCCCCCCCCCCCCCCCCCCCCAAGGGTGCTGCATACCAAATATCAAAACATTCGGACTGCTGGATCTGAAGAAGAAGATTTTTAAAGAAAATTCCTCATTTTGAACTAAGTTATAATTCAGGCTACCACAGTGAGCCCAAATATGAACCCAGGGACTTGGCTTGAACAAACTTGAATCTCACCCCCCTAAGCATGGTGCATATCCAATATCAAAAGATTCTGCATGCTGGATCCTGAGAAGGAGATTTTCAAAGAAATTTGCCTGAAATGCACTAAGTTCAAATTTGGGCTCCTATAGTGAGCCCAAATATGAATACAGGGGGGCCGATTTGAACAAACTTGAATCAGATCCTCCCCACAATGTTGCATACCAAATATCAAAAGATTCTGCCTGCTGGATCTGGAGAAGATTTTTGAAGGAATTTGCCTGAAATGCACTAAGTTCCAATTCAAGCTTCTATAGTGAGCCCAAATATGAATCTAGGGAGCCGATTTGAACAAACTTGAATCAGATCCACCCCACAATGTTGCATACCAAATATTAAAAGATTCTTCCAGCTGGATCTGGAGAAGAAGATTTTTTAAGAAATTTGCATGAAAAGCACTAAGTTCGAAATCAGGCTCCTGTACTGAGCCCAAATATGAACCCAGGGGGCTGATTTGAACAAACTTGTGCATACCAAATATCAAAAGATTCTGCCTGCTGGATCTGGAGAATAAGATTTTTTTTAATGTTTTTCCCATTGCCTACAGTGTTAAAAAGTGCTGACTCAGCACTTTTTCAAAGTCCTGAAATAAGTACCTTGTGATCAAACCGATAGGGATTTTTTTTAACTATTCTATTCTACTGGATAAAAGTAAGCTTTATACAAAATAAAAATTTTCTGTGCCGTGTAGTTTTGGAGATATGGCAGTTTTAAGGTTTTTCCTATTTTTAGCTCCCGAGGTTCCCACGGGGCAATGAGAAAATTTTTTTTGCATCAGTCAACTACTTATGACCCATTACCATCTCATATCAAATTTGGTTCAAATCGACCTGACGGTTCTGAAAATAGAAATTTTAGGCGTGGCCAAAATTTTTGCCCCTCCCATAACGAAGGCAAATAATGCCCGACAAACTTCTCTTGAACAAACTTGATTCTAAACCCCAAAAGGACTCTGTATACCACATATCAAGTCTCTGCTACTGGTGGTTCATTAGAAGATTTTCAAAAAATTTGGCCGTTTTTTCCACACCCCTCTGCTCTATATGAGCTGAAACCTAATTTGCATAAAAATCAAAATGCCCCTATATAACCACTACTTACATGAAATTTAATTAAAATGTGGCCAGTGGTTTAGGAGAAAGAGGCTCAAACACCACCTTCACGCAGGACGACAGACGACGGACGACAGACGAAGAGTGATAAGAAAAGCTCACCCTGACTTTCAGTCAGGTGAGCTAAAAATAATAATTTACTTAAGTTATGAATAGTCTCGGACGGACTCACAAACGGATGAACGGACGGACAGACAGATGGACAGATGGGCAGACATATGGGGTTTAGGTGGCTATTTGTTGGTAGAAATGGGGGTTAGGTGACTACCGCAATTTATGTGACTAGTCATATAGTTAAATGTCATTATTCTAGGGTGGGGTTTAGAGTTGGGGTGGGGTGGGGTGGGGTGGGGTTAGGGTCAGTAAAGGGTAGGGTTAGGGCTTGATACCACCCCAAAAATTTTTCACCATAAAAGTTGTTTTAATACAATGGATATGCATTTTAGTTAAAATAGACTAGGAATATATTGAATTTTCATTAGTCTAGGGTGGAGTTTAGAATTGGGGGTGGAGGTATGTAGGGTTAGGAACAGTAAAGGGTAGGGTCAGGGTTTGCTTCCACCCCAAACATTTTTCCAAAAATCACTTGTTTTTAATATAATGGACATGCATTTTATTGTAGTCCCATAAAAATAGCCACATAACTACCAATTGTTAGAATGTCCGGATGGATGGATGGACGGACGGACAGACGCATGTAATCCAGTATACCCCCATTTTCTTCGAAAGTGGGGGTATAATGACTGCTGTAACCTGGCCATGACATGGTCTGATTTAACTTAATAAACATGGAAAAGAACTCCTGTCTATTTAATAATAATTCAAGACGGGTCAGATCTAAGGTTGTTCAAATCAAGTCTCTGGGTTAATATTTGGGTCCAATGTGAGGAATAACCTTTTAAATTCTAGAGAATTTGGTTTGTAGTACATATTAATGGAGCATAGACTAGTTTGTGTGAGACTTGTATGCCCTAGGGCTCTGGTGAGAGTTTCACTGAATGAAACTTTCAGTTGTTTGAATTCCTCAGAGTTTACACTATTGAAAACCTTTGAAATATGGATAGATATGGTTGAAATGCCGTTAATACTTTCATGCTATTTTGCAGCATGCCTGCATTTTTCTATATAAATAGATCTTTTATGCATTACACCATTCCATTTACATTGTGGGTAAAACACAAGTGATTGTGCTCATGCAAAACAAATTTCAATGTTTACAATTGCTATTTGCCTGTGTTTGAGTAATTATTAATATTCAGGACGTGAGGTCATAAAGGAAAATTATGGGATATTGTTGAAAGAATAATGCATATGATCATGCTGTTCTTTGTTTTGGGTGTTACACAAACAATAAAACAGAATTCCACCCATGTTCTTTCAGTGATTTATTGATTCTAAATAAGTAAGGCCATTAAAAAAAATCCAGCAAGAGGATCACAGATCCAGAAGTCGAGTTTTGACATTAAATTCTGAAGAAATAAGCTATTTATAGTAACAGTGACCTTGATCTTGGAGTCCCAGACTCCAAAATCAATAGGTGTCTTCCCTTCCTATGGTCTCATTTCCTATTAAAAGGTCATTTCTGAGGTTATTGGATATCCTCAGCCAAATGGCTATTTTGAGCTATAGTTTTAGTTTATGGTGGTGTGGATTTAGTAAATAATTCTCATTAATGGTGATATGGCCAAAATAATCTGTTGATGGTCTTGATTCAAACTGTGTATTGTCAAGTGCATTTCAATTGGGGGTCAAGGTCACATGGAAGTGTTAAATGACAAACCCAGACCTGTTTGGGACCTGACAATTTGCAGTTTACAAATGGGACAATTTTTGTGTAAATTTGCTTTGAGAAAGCCTTCTGACAAAATGAATATGAAACCCATATGTTTTTTATTTGTCAGAATGATCATGTTATGCTGTAAAATCCCCAGGGGAGGAATGAGGAATTCCTATAACACAGTTTTATCACTATCGATGCACAAAAATTGGAGATTTATCCCCAAAATGAGAAAATTTTGACCATTTTGAGCCATTTTTTTTAGCCATCAACTGTGTCATTCGGCTGAGTGTATTTGAGTGATATTGTAAGATTTTTGTTGTGTACAGTTGTCTCCAGAAAGGGCCATATTCAGAGTTTCCAGAAACTATATACATTGTGAGTATTGTGAATAGGGGAGGTAATTTAAATGTGAAATATCCTCGGCCATGTTAATCAGAAGCTGAACATTTCCTGAAAAGCCGACATTTTCACCTGAATATCTGTAACGAGACCTTAAGTAGAAAACAGCGTTTGCTTTCATTGCAATTTCTGGCCTCCAATCTCCATAGCAACCAACTGTATTAGTGGGAATATGTTGCAGGATAACTAAAAGAAATATTAAAACATATTTTTCTTTTTTCAGTGGTACCCTCTACAGATATAATTTCCTGGAAAGTTCTCCCTCTTGAGGAATTTTAAGTCCAGTAATGATGTTATCAAGAGAATTATGTAGGTTTTTTAACACAATTTTATTTGAAAATGCTGTTTACTGGTACAGTCATATGGAGAACTCTTTCTAAGAACTTTCCAGGGAATTATCAGAGTGTAGTCTGATTAGTAGAGATAATTTGGGACTGAATATTCTTAATCGTTACATTTACACAGCTCTTTTCAAATAGCATATACTTCAAATGTCAGTCTTTTGGATCAGGTCAGGAACTGAAATGGGTCAATTTTTAACCCTTTAGCAAACACAATGTATGCTATGCAGGAAAATGTGGTTACAAGAGATTTATAGATTTTTTTCTTTTATGATTACATTATATTATAATTGAT